>RJWT010000466.1:20131-47631 GCA_004365215.1 Cuniculus paca
TTTTTTTTTTTTTTTTTTTTTTTTTTTTTTTTTTTTTTTTTTTTTTTTTTTTTTTTTTTTTTTTTTTTTTTGCAGCACAGGGGATTGAACTCATGACCTTGTGCTTGCTATGTTTTTATTTTTCTATTAGCCACTATTTCTAGTAAAAGAGAATTGCTAGACTACTTTGAATGTTTGGTTGTGATTTTTATCTTCAGTTACTGTCCAAGCAAACAGATCTAATACTATTTACTTTCCCAGTAACAAAATGCTATTAGCACTTCACATTTTAGAAGATATCATGCGAGATTTTGGTATTAGTAACAATAAATATTATTCCAGAATTAAAGATAGGATAGGGTAGTGACTAACTCAATTATTGTTATGGTTTAGATCTGGCATATCCCCCAAACCCTCTTGTGTTAAGAGTTGGGGCTTTTAGATAGCGATTGGATTATAACAGCACTATGCTAACTTGCTCCATGGTGGGAATTGATTGGAAGAGGTGGGTCACCAGAGACAGGAGCAGGGGGTTGTATCTGTTCTCTCTGCTTCCTGACTTCTCCTGGTATGAGTAGCTTTCCTCTACCACACCCCTCCACCCTGCCATCTTTCCTTGGAGCCAGTGGACTACGGAATGAATCTAAAAACCAGAAGCCAAAATAAACCACTTCTCCTTTAAACTGTGGGTATCAGGTATTGTCTCTCAGTCATGGGAAAAGAAAGAAGATAATTATGACTCAATTTGAATATTTTAATTTGTATTAATACTAATTCTTCACTGAGAAAACTGAAAAGGGGGAAATTATTTGCTTTTCTAGTACTCTTTTTCTGAACTATAAACATTTTAAAAATATTGCTGCATAACCAGAAGATTGCATACTTCAAATAGCCTTATACCCATTATCCATTTCAGTGTATTTTCTATTCTATTTTCTCTTCAGAGAACAAATTCTGCATTTATTAGATTTAATAGTACATATTTCTGTTTGGTCGATACTGACAATTTTATATTAATCTGTGTCTTTCTCAGTCTTATTTTCCACATCATACATTTGAATTGCACCATAGTTCATTCTTCATTTGACTGTTTTTAATAAAAATTAAAATTTTATTATGACAATTTATCTCCTTAAAATATTCCCTTAGCACCTCCAACTTAGTTTTCATTCACTCAGACTTGTCTTATATTTTTTATTTCTTTAAAAACACATGATTTATGTTTTCTTTATTTTCTTGAGTAACCAGTGCTTACAATCTGTAATTTTATATTCTTAGGCAAGATGTTCTTCATCTACATATTCTACACTACATTTCTGTTCTCTTTTTTTGTCACACTTTATTTTGCATCAATACCTTTTAGTTTTGTTTACTTGTTTTGTTACTTCACTTTAAATGTGGAAAAGTTAGGACTGAATATTATTGGACGAAGAGATCAAATGAGTTTTATTTCACTCTGTAATCTTTATGTTGTATTTTTCAATCCTTAAAATTAACCTGGAATATTGTACAAAACAATCTTTAAAAATTTACCTAGAATACTGTACAAAACTACTATATATATATATATATATATATATATATATATATATATATATATCTCCATCCACTTTAGGTCACTAATCTGCCCTTTTTATTCACTTGATAGTTTGTGCAATCTGCTTTGAAATAATAGACCTCACAATGTAGGAAATAAACTTAACCTGCTACATCTGCTTTCTTATGCACATTTTCTAAATAGCTCTCTAATCTTCATTCGCTTTCAACTTCACTAAGCATGGAAACTACTCTTATTTTTAATACTAATGACAGCAGTGGTTCTTTAGTCAAAACTAATGTACAGTCCTCACATTTCACGTTTTTTGAACATATAGCAGTATTTGACCATTTCCTTCATAAATGTTCTCCTCACTTGACTTCATTTGCTCTTCTCCTATTTCAGCAATTGTTCTCTTTTCCTGGGCAGCTCCATAATGGAGTTTCTTTTGGATTGATCCGTTGCCTTTTCTTTCTATCATTACAAGCTTCCTAGAAAGTCTCCCTTTAAACATTAGTTTTGAATACACTGAATAGACTAACTTCAAAATTTTAATGCAGACTCTGACATCTTTACTTTTAGACTTCTGCATACAAATTGCTCAACCAATGTCTCTTTTTACCTACATTAAGGATAACAATATACAATATAACAACCACTGTTAAATTCCTATCATCTTGTTTTGAAATCCTATATTGCTATTGTTTTTGTTGTTGTTGTCATTTTGCTTTTGTTGCTGTTTTTTGTTTGCTTCTTGATTATTCTATTTTTTCTCTTTAAAATTAAAAAATAAAAAAACATTTAGA
Organism: Cuniculus paca; assembly: GCA_004365215.1. Taxonomy (NCBI): domain Eukaryota; kingdom Metazoa; phylum Chordata; class Mammalia; order Rodentia; family Cuniculidae; genus Cuniculus; species Cuniculus paca. Next base: position 22,454 of record RJWT010000466.1, read on the forward strand.
CTTATGCTCAAAAAATGATTTTACAGCATTACTATCATCTATTATGAAGTAAAGAAGCTGTGTATAATGCCATAAATACTATTTTTAAAAGAATGAATTATTTTCTGGACTTCGATATTGTTAAAAAATGAGTTGATTGGGATTTTATTGGATTATATATATATAAAGCTCAAATACAATATGTTCAAAAGAAAGTTTTGTGTTCGGTTACTTGTTTTATGAATCTTTGTCCCTCAGGCTCCTAGTTGTAGAAATCGCAGTTTCACAGGAAACCATCATGCATCCAATTCTGCAAACAAGAAGCAGAGGAGTCTAACCTTCCAAGCTTCCAGTGCATGCTTTGTATCCAATGCATTCTTACAGTTCAGTGCGTACTTAGTAGCCAGAATGTTTTATTAAGAACACAGATCATGGAATTTGAGTTTTTGCTATATTTTTGCAATACTTTCAATTTCTGTAATTATCATTTTGAAACTGTTTACTGAAACTTTATTTAGTTCATGGGGCCTAATTCGCGATTCTGCCTCCTCTCCAAACTCATCTGACTTCTTTCCATCACTTGGTTCACAGATACTCTTTGGTTTTTTTCTTTGCTCATTTCAATCTTCTACACTTCTGTAGGATTTTACTTCTCTTCACTAAGCTTAGATTCCTAGCAATACTAAAAAGCAATTCTTCATTTCATTAAATGGAACATTTATTACTATCCTTTGTTATTAGCTTAAATGTCATGTATTCTTATAGAACTTTATGACTGCTGCATCTGAGGAAGTTTTCCCAACTTACATTGTTTTTCTAATAACATTTATCAGGGATAAGGATATAGCTCAGTAGAACAGCACCCGCCTGGCAAGTGTGAGGTACTGAGTTCAATTCCTGGTACCAAAAACAACAATAAAAAACAAAACAAAACAAAAAAGACATTTGTCATAATTTGCTGTATTTATTTCTTTTCAATATTGTCGAGGCCAGAAATCTCACCTGATTAATTGGCAATATTATACCAGTTCCCAGCATGACATTTGCAGGTTTATGTAATGAACCAGAGACCCTAAATCTTTTTTTTTTACTTTTAAAGAGAACAAAACAAAACAAAACAGAGCAGAGTTAAACACAATAAAGCATTTCAGAGCAGACCACTGCAAGCAGTACAGATCTTCAAAACATAAAAATAGGAGGTTAACAATGGCTACCCTAGTGTCTCTTGTTTTCTTCATAATGGTTGCTCATACATTCACACACAATAAACTCAAACAAAACAAAATAACATAAAACCAGATAAAACAAAAGAGTGAAAGCATTACAAATCAGACAATAAGAAATCAACAATGGCTACCTTAGTATCCTTTGTTTTCTTCAAAAAAGCTGTTCATATCTTCTCACATATTGCAATTAAATAGTAGAAAAACTGACTTAAACCAATCAAATCAAAGAATAAAAGCATTATGGGACTTCAGAACCTTTTCCCCATATTTATCAGGGATTTTGTATCTACTGAGTCTTTCAGTTCCTTATACTAGGGAGATGATGTGGTGTTTACACATGTGAGTTTGATTTATTTCACTTATGAGTATGGTCTCAAGTCACATCCATTTACCTATAAAAGCCTCAATGTGATCCTTCTTTATAGCTGAATAGTACTCCATTGTATAAAAGTACCACATCTTTTTTATCCATTCCTCAATCAATGGGCATTTGGGTTGTTTCCAAGATTTTTCTATTACAAATTGTGCTGCTATAAACATGCGTGCACATATATCACTGTGGTATGATGATCTCACTTCTGGGAATATGCCCAGAAGTGGAAGGTCAAATGGGACTTCCAATCCTAGCTTTTTTGAGGAACTTCCAGACTGATTTCTACAGTGGCTGCATCAGTCTGCACTCCTACCAACAGTGGAGAAGGGTTCCTTTTTTCCCACAGTCTCTCCAGCATTTGTTATTGGTGGTTTTCTTGATCCTGGCCATTCTTTCTGGAGTGAGATGGAATCTCAGAGTTGTTTTAATTTGCATTTCTCTAATGACCAATGATGCTGAACCGTTTTTCATGTATTTATTTGCTATTCATATTTCTTCAGCTGAGAAGTGTGTTTTCATCTCAGATGCCCATTTTTGGATTGGAGACCCTAAATCTTGATAAGAAGTTAGAGCCCTTACCAAATATTAGGTCTGAAATATATAAAAATTATGAACTAGTTTAAGAAAGTAGCACAAAAATCTGACCTTTCTCATGATACCTGCTTTAAATAAGACAGTAAACAAAATTTTTCTAATAATTTGGGGACCCAATTTCAATACTTTGAAGATATACTCTGGTTGACTTTTAAATACTCTTGTATCATGTAATAAATATTTATTAATAAATCAAAAATGAATGTAGATACACTGTAAACTTTGCCACATGAGAATTTGTAACATTTCCTGATGCACTGGGAAAAGGAAACTGCTCGATTCTTATACGTAGACAAACCTTTTCATTGTGTGGAGTTCTCAAAATATTACGCTATTTATGTTTTTGATTTATAGAGAGTGAAAAAAGCTTTATGATCAAATAAAAATTGAAAACAACTTCATGGCCAATCAAGGGCAGTTTCAAACAAAGAACAATTAAGATGAGTAAAAAGAATCATGATGAAGAAAAATGTTGCCTCTGCTTTTACTGTGGCAACATTTGTTTTAAAAAAAGACTCAAAGGAGGTGATTGAAGAAGGAGGCCCTTTATTGTAGGGGAAGAAGATCCTGAAAGTAAAGCTGCAAAGGACAAGATTTCTATTACTTAGGGACACGGTGCTTATTATTGCTCTAATAGAAAACTTTATCTTTACATTTAAAATATGTCCAATTAGAGAGTTTTTCAAAGTTTGCTGCCTGAATGCTACTTAGTACCAAGAATTGGGTAATTAGTGGCATTTTTAGATAATATGTGATGGTAATTTTCAAAAGAAACTTAATTCTTCTGATCCTTAACATTGTCACTTTCTTCCCATCATCTGTACTGATACTAGAAAGGCAATGGACTTTGCTTTTTGAATCTCTTTTGTAACCCAATTTTGAAATCAAATAACGATTCAAGGAGATATTGCCATTTATAGGTTTATTACTGGGGGTACATTTTTGACAAACTAATTGACATGTTGCATGTAGGAAATCTACCATAGGAAGTGCCTTCAATAGTATTAACAATGTAAGAAAGAAGTAGGGCGTATAGGTATGAAGGGAGTGTAGCATTTTTTGCCTTTTCATTGTTTATATCTTTTGTAAATTTGACGTAGATAACGACTCATCTAACCCATTTAGTCTCATTAGAAGATTTCTAATGATGATCTTTTGACACTGCAACAGTATTCCAATTTGGAAGGAAAGCATTAATCTAAAACAAGCCCAAAAGTGAAAAGTAAATATATAAAATTAATCAAGAGTGAAATAGAATATAGCGATATTTTATTGTTCATTTTGTTCAATTTCTGTGAGTAGGTAGATGAGGAAAACTATTGTAAACTTGTTCCTATATTGCCAGCTTTCCTGGAAGAGTTGCTAAAGGTTTAGAATTTAGGCTAAAACAAAGGCATTTTTTTTTTCAACACCAATGCAGGTGTGCTATGCCTTATTTAACCTAATATCCTACTGCTAACATCCACATTGTGGTACAAATAAATACAGGACCGGTTTTTTGCATAACAAAATACTATGTGAGTTTTTACATAGTAAGCTTTCTTCTAAGTTCACAAAACTAGAAATCAATTTGTAAAGTGTTATTCAACCTTTTAGCTTCATAACTATTATGTTTTCTGTGAGGTAAACTTGCCTTTGAAAATGAATATTTTCAAAGCTTGGCATTTTTCCCGAAGAAAAATAGCAATTAGTGAGAACAGATCACTTGACTAGAGTTCAGAAACCCATCATGTTTTTAAGGAATAAAAGCTTAACACAAATCCACTGCTTTCTTAGTGCCAAGCAGAATTTCTTGTTTGCTGAAGTACTGTGATCAGATATTCTAGTTTTTATATGCCTTCACGCATAACCCAAGTTTGTGCTAGCTGCATGCAGCTAAGAATAGAGGTGACAGGTAGGCCAGAATATAATGAATTATGGTAATCCCAGCAAGAAATAACTGAAGCACATCTGAGAATTTCTCTATCCCTTGAAGACTCAGTGAGATATATCCTAGAAAGTCTCCTAGGATGATAATAAGATGACTTTGCAACCTGATTAATATGGACATCAAAAACAAAGCTCAAAATCTAAAATCCTTTCAGTGTTATGAGCCCTGAGACATTGAAAAGGATGTATTAGATGTTATAGAGAAGAACTAAAAAGAAATATAAAGATTGATGTTGAGAAGGTCCTATGAGTAATAATTTAGCCTTGTGTATATTTAGCTTTAAAAAGCTGGATGACATCCAAGCCTGAATGTCACAGAGACTGTTATGTGTTGTGCAGAAAGCCATCATAAAGCCCACAGGGACTGGAAACAGACCGAAGTGTCATCTGTGCTTATTTGACACAGAAATGTATTGGTTCTAAAGCCAACGTTCATAATAAATAAGCAGATACAAATCTGATACTATATACTTACTTCATACAATAAGCCCAGGATTATGTTAGAATTATTATTTTTTGTAACTAAACTCATGCTCATGAAAGTGTATGAAATGCTTCCTATAACAATAAACACATACCATCATTTAAATGGCACAGTCCTGCCCTCTAAAAGCTTATATTCCAAAGATTACAGAGTGAATTGTTTCCAATAATAGTTAATTATTAGATTGTTCTAATTTTTTCAGTTTTGCTTTTTTCTGACTATCCCATGAACTTTTGCCTATCTCTCCTTGCTCAATACTTTTTCAGATTCAGAGTTGGAGGTCAGGAGAAGTGATTATCCATAGAATGATTGAAGCTGGAACATTGAAGATTCTAGACCTTTGTGGATCATAACATTTTGACAGATAAAAGAACCACTTATTCTAACAGAAAAAAAAGATTCCTATATGAAAATTGTGATGTACTAATAGTGTGAAATAATAAAGTTTTGTGTTTTTTTATAGCGATACTAAAGAGCTAAATCCAGAAAAGATTTTCAGAATGTTGAACTAGTAATGATAAATTTGGTTTTGCACAGGAGGTCATATATAGGATACTTGTTGAGTCCACAAGACAGAAGCACAGAATGTCAGTTTGTTTTGTTTTGCTTCATTTTTTTCTTCAGACAAAGGCACAACTTTGTTTTTACTTCTAAAAATCACAGTTGAACAAGAACAAAGGAGACTGTGCAGTTCAACTTTTTATTTTAATAAAATCAGAATATTCACAATACATGCAGTGCTAGCAACTAAACTAATACAATAAGCAGTTACTAAAGCTACAGTGACTTGAGGTTCAATCTCTACATTCAGCAAGTTTAGCTCCATTCTTACATGATTTTGGAAACTTTAACTGAAAATATTGCTTGCTGATAAAACTTGCTCAAATGCTATTGCTAAATGTACAAGTCACTGATTATGCCAACACAGCAAAGATAACCACATGCTTGAGGATTTTGCTTTGTGTGTGTGCTAACTGGACTTGAACCTAGGGTCATTGTACTGAGCATGTCCCTAGCCTTCCTCTTCTGATTTTTATAGAGTGATACCTTGCTACTCATTGCTAATTGGTTCTGGGAGGTATGAGAAATGCCGAAGAAATGGTTTTGGCTGGAAAAGGTAGAGAGTCAAAGGGCAATGAATAACATCAGGTTATATATTGGGCATTGAGACCAAACAAATAATAAGTAATGGAACAAAATTTTTATGTCAAAATGCATCATTTATCAAATTTGATGCATTTCAAGGCAGGAGTCAATGTACTTTCTTTGGTGGCACATATACAAAGCAGAAACCATGTAAGGACTATATTTTTATTTTGAGAAAAAGGTTTCACTTTTGTGTTGTTAAATTTGCCTAAACTTGCGATCATTTTGCCTCAGTCTTCCAGAGTGCTGACATCACAGATATGTACCACCACGCCTGGCTAGGAAAGTCACCTTTGCCTAGTCTTCTAGATGTTGTCTACTAACAAGTTGGTTTGGACTGTGTGAACTTAATTATAGTAAAGTGGCCTGACTCATTTCTAGAAGGCCAAATAATTCCTACCTCCTTTTTTCCTGAAGATCTTATTTCAACCAACAGATTTTATTCAATCTTCTTCACATGCTCTGAGTTGTTCACAGATAACTGTGAACTCTGTTTAGCCCTAGTCTGAGTTACATTCAAAATAGATGGTATTTCTTGGTCTACTCTCATATTTTACTTAGAAATCTCCTAATTTGAGTTTATTTTGAGTTATACCAAATAGAAATGATAAAGCTTTTTTTTTTTAAATTCTGAGCTTGGTGATGAGTTTTCATCAGCCAAAAATATAATTTTTTGGTAATAATCAACTGAGAAATTTTCCTCCTTTTCTGAGGATGAGGGTTGTTGAGACAGGGTCTCACTATATAGTGCAGGCTGGCTTTGAACTCTTGTACGGGGCCCAATCTGGCCTCAAACACATGGCGATCCTTCTTCCTTTGCTTACTGAGTGCTGGGATTATGGGTATGCACCACCATGCCCAGCTTCCTCCTTTTTTTTTTTAACTTTAAAAACCAAAACAGAAAAAAAAAATGGAAATGATGCAGAATTAAAAAAAAAGGTGGGAAATTAACATCAGTTAATGCATGCATATTGTTTACAGAAATTTTCAAACATCTCTAATGTTATATAATGCAGTACATTAATTTAAGAATCCTTTGTAAGATCTCTGTGCAAACTTACATACTTGTTATAAATTATATATTTATATTTGTAAGATCCTGTTCCATTTGATTCATGATTATGTGACTCATACGTATTAAATATTAGAACTAAGTTCTAATTTCATTATTTTATTTGTATTTTAAATTAGAAGTTCGGTTTATTTATGTATTGTATGAAATTGCTTACATGGTACTGGTTTAATTTAATTAAGTAGACTATAAGTTGCCTGATACAGCAAAATGATAGCTTTTCATGATTTAGATACATTTATTTGCAAGGCATAATCACAGAAAAGGTCCCCAAACCTGTTCTTTTTACTGAATTGAATTTCCCATTCATTGAGAAACTACTGATTTAATGTCTAAGTAAATACTGTAACTTGGAGTAATGAAGTATTTATTGTGACAGCAAGTACTTTCTTGGTCTGTTTTTAATGCGTCAAAAATTATGCGTGATGGCATGCATTAAGAAAAAAAGTAGAGGGATACAAGAAAAGAAAATGGACTACATTGTGTGATGTGATCTTAATGTTTTCAGATAAAACGTCTTATGAGCCTAAGACAAACAAAAACTCCAGCGACAGTGTTTCATATGTATACCACACCTTTTAGCTTCAAAATTTCAACTGCTCTTAATATCCTACCATTTTATTATAACAGTTGTGCCATTTACAGAAATCTATTGAGGAATATTATGTGGTTGATATTTTACCTATGTATTTTTTTATTTAAAAATGAAAAAGGAATAAAAATGGTGATACAGAATTTCAAAGCTAAATAATAGATTAACAATGGTTAATACATTGTGTACTGTTATCTTTAAAGTAGTTGCTCAGATTACAAGACACAGGCATGAAAAATGATCCAACAATGAAAGCACAAGCTGTTTCTTTTGATGAACCAGCAGAGATTAATAGTATAACTATATATCTTGTGTATTAATACTGAAAGTAAATTAATTCTAACATATATGTGAGAGTTTCTTTTTCTTTTTCCTTTCCTTTCCTTTCTTTACTTTTCCTTTCCTTTCCTTTCCTTTCCTTTCCTTTTCTTTTCTTTTTTTTTTTTTTTTTTTTTTTTTGTTATGGTTTTTTGAGACAAGATCTCACTATGAGGTGCAGGATGACCTTGAACTCTCAGTGATCCTCCTGCCTCAGCCTCCCAAGTTCTGGGATTACAAGTGTACCACTTCACTAGGAAAGTGTGGGCTTCTAACACTATTAAAGGAACATCATCTCATGTATTTTCCTAATACTTTTTGTAATCTTCCAAACTGAGAAAACTAAGCAATAAAATTATTTTAAATGACTATTCCATAATTTGAATGTAATAATAACAAACTATAAACTGCTTCTATGTAATGTTTATAATAGATTTAAAAATATTTAAATCAGTATTTCATTGCTACAAGTTTAATATTTAATATTTTGTTTAATATTTTGTTGGTGCAGGTGAAAAAAATTGGGTCCTGACAAAATAGTGCATGTGAAACATCTGAAAGAGAGATGAACACTGCCATTTATTAAGTTCAACTGGGTTCTTTGCTTTTGTCATCTTTATTTATTATGTTATTTTTGCAGACTTTTGGTTTTAAATGTTCTTTGATTTCTTTTGAAAAATAATGGCTTTGGGCAAAAAATTTGAAATGTGAATAAAAATCTCATATATAGCATATCATATTAACACATATTTTATCTGAAACTGTTACAGCTACCTCTCCATTAAAATTCTATCTCCTAGCCGGGCGTGGTGGCTCACGCCTGTAATCCCAGCACTCGGGAGGCTGAGACAGGCGGATCATTGTGAGTTCAAGACCAGCCTGGGCTACAAAGTGAGCGCAAGGCCAGCCTGAATGGCATAGTGAGACCCTGTCTCAAAAAAAAAAACAGGGCTGGGGATCTAGCTCAGTGGTCTAAGCGCCTGCTCGGCAAGCGCAAGGTCGTGAGTTCAATCCCCGGTGCCGCAAAAAAAAAAAAATAATAAATAAATAAAATTCTATCTTCTGTTTTGAGCATACCTACACATTTGTATTACAATACTAGCTTTATTTTGTTAATGTAAGATACAGTTATACCCATAATTTTTTTTTTTGATACCAGGAATCAAACGCATGACCTCATGCTTGCCAGGCAGGCACTTATGCCGCTGACCTATATCCCCAGCCCTCAAGTATCCACAATTTTTTACCGCAGTTTTCAAAACAAAGTTCCAGATTAATTACAACCAAAATCTGGTAACTATTTCAAATGGCTTTAGTCTTATTGGTTTTCTTCTTTAACAATTGTCCTGTAGTTTAAAGAGCATGTTTTTCTTTTCTAATTCTCTCAGTGGCTCTCTGTGTTACTCATTGTTAGCTCACTGTAAATTTCTAGAAAATGAAGTTCAGAGCTATTAAATCATTTATCTGAAGTTACATATTTGGGCAGTGATACAGTTGTAATTTGAATCTTAGTTCCTCAGATTCTTAACCCGTTGCCAACCTTAAGAAGCTTTGGGAAGTATGGGAAGGGGCACCTTTCTTGTTCTCAGCAGTCAGAAATAAAGAAATTATCATTACCAGTCAGAGAGCCGTAGATGTCTGATAAAACATTGTTCTTGATCAGTATCCCCAGAATGAATACAAATAGATAAACTGTGATTCAGAAGTCATTTCATGAGTTATTCTTCTTCTTTTAAAACATTTTCATTAATACATGTTGCAGTACTTAATGATTACATTCACTGTGGAGAATTGATACATGTACATAACACATCTTAATTCTTTTGCTTTCTTTTCTTTCCCCTCTACTCCCTCCATCTCTTGGTCCTCTTTCACCTGTAAAAGATCTTCAGTACCTTAGTAATTTTAATAATGACATGTAATTCATTTTCACAAATGAATGTAAAAAAATATAAATATAATAATATACTGTTACTCTACATTCTTTGAAACTTACATTTGAATTTGAATATTACTATGTGATATTCTGTGACGAGGTGGTATGCAGTGTTCTAGGGACAAGTCAAATGTGTGTTGGTGGGGGTGGACACCTGAGTTATGTCTTTTATAATTCCCATTGAGAAAATGAGATTTACGAATTGATATCATCACAATTCAGAAAACTCTTCCCATATATTCATCCAATTTTTCTTTTTCTATCAAATTTCCTCTACTAGCTCATTTACCTTTCTTCTCTACTGGTTGTATAATTTTCGTTTGTCTCTTATATTGCATTTAAATGTTACCTTATTTATTATGAGGCTGATGTACTAAATGATTTCATAGCATGATGTGTGCCCTGGCGTATTATCTTGTTGAATATGATAATGTTGAGCACACTGACACTGTTAAACACTCAGGTGAATGAGCAATTCACCATGAAGTGCAGAAATATTTTAAGTCATCTGCATCATTGTGAGCAATATTTATTCTTTATAAGTACTTCAGGCTTTTAGAGAATGATACGTATTAGAAAAATAGTAAAGACTTAGAATGCATAGACGAGTAAACATTATGAAGGAAATTATCACTTTAATTGTTCCTTAAGATACACAAAGAATAAAGTATAAACAAAATATTAATTTTTTCTCTAATATTTATAAAGTGATTTAAATTATACTGTATTATATTTTCTTTCATTACCTAGTGTGTCACCACAGTCCCAACCCTTCTTAAAAAGTTGCCATTTGCAGATATTTTCCTCAATTACAATACATAATTAGCATTGTTCTACTACATTTGGTATAATTTATCTTAGAATTCCTTTTCTGGAAGTTAGATATTTACATGAGTCCTGAGCTGTTTGGAGAATTTTTAGCTGTCAAAACAATACTTTAAACATTTGGGCACACAAAATAAAGCAGGTTACTGGTCAATGGCATGTAAGTGGTAATTGAAGAAAAACAATCCTTTAATTCTGTGTTGAAAATTCAAATTAAATGACAGTACTTTTACCCTGAGGTATGTTCTGAAAGGTACTTTTACTCAAGAGCTCTTTTATTCTATAGGTAAAGTTGTATTTCTGGCAGTGAAGTGTTAGAACTTCAATTTTTTTTTTCAGTATGATTCAGTAAGAAATGAAAGGAAAGGAAATGGTTTAAGAACTCTTCATGAGGTTTTAAAAGTCTATTATTAAAAATCTTCCAAGAACTTGATTGTAAAGTATGTTTTCTTGGTCACTTTTCTTCGTTGCTGAGACAAACACCTGACACCCCAAATTAGGCAAGAAAAGGTTTATTTAGCTTACAGTTTCTGGAGATTTCGGTCCATGATCAGCTGGCTCCAAAGCAAGATGGCATGGCACTGGGGCAACACTTCAAGGCAGCAGCCAGAGCAAAAAGAGAAAAAAAGCCTCTTCTCTACCCTTACATTGTACACAGGCCACATCCCATACGCCTTCAGGTAGGTGTAACACTCACAGAATGTCCTTGCCTTCCTTTACACAGGATGAGGATATTTACAAAGTAAGAACCCTGGCTCCCTGCTGAGTCTCTCAATTAAACTTCTAAACTTCTCAAGTTGACACAATGTATTAACCATAAGAATCAACCCCTTGTCAACTTGGCAACCAGACATATTTCCTTAAATCAACCTCCAGATACCAAGACATGCTAATTCTTACCATTTTGCAACTTGAACATTATAACAAACTTTAACAATCCTTAAGAACCAGCAGTAAGTCAATCAACATTTTCTCCTTGGACACACAAAGACTCATGCATATCCCTCTATGCAAAAGGCATTTAGTCCATCTGCAAGAGTTGCCAAAGTCCTAACAGTTTCAGCATTGAAACAGTTTCAGCACTGCTGAAAAGTCCAAGTCCTAAGTCTCTGAAATGTAAGGCAAACTCTTAGCTGCATGCCCCTGTGCAAATGAAAACAAGGTTAACCACTTCTAACAGGCAAGGGCAGGAGACAAACATTTTCATTCCAAATGTTACAAACAGGAGGATGCAAAGCATTGCCACAAAAGCAAGTCCAAAATCCAGCAGGGTAAATGTTAAATCCTATAGCTGCTTGTCCAGCCTCTGAAGCAATCTGTGGCAAATTATGAGCTCCAAAGGGTTTTTATGGTTCCACCCCATAGCACTTCTAGTGGTCACCTGTCCCATCTCATCTCTCTTGTGTTGGCTCTGCCTCCCCCATTGCAGGTTTCCTTAGATGACCCATGTTCCTGGCTTTTCCAAACTTTTGGGGTCTCCGGTGCACCTTTGGCTTCACACTCATAGTTTCACATACTGCCCTGTCAGGGGCACACTGCTTGGTCTCCCAGGCCTTCTGAAATCAGGGTGGAAGCCTTTTCAACCTCAGAACTTGCGCATTCCGTGTGCACCTAAAACCTGTACCACATGGATGATGCCGAGGTCTGCTGCTAGCTGGAGCAGTAGCCAGACTTTCCTCTCTCTTGGCTGTAGGGGTCAAGCACCTGGATTGCTGGGCACCCCAAATCCGACTGCGAGGAACAGATTGTCTATGCCGCTGCCATCTTGGAACCTCTTGGGGCCTCTGCTGCCACTCTGGAACATGGTCCTCTGAGGCTTTCTCCTCAAAGCAAAGTCTTTCACCTTTGCAGTTTGGAAGCTGCAAAGGTTTGAGACTTGCTGCTTTTTGCATTGTATCCAGTCATCTTTTCTGTTTCTCTGTTCCTCAGCAATTGAGGTCTCAACTTTATCTTTACAGTCCATAGCTTTATTGGAGCATCCTTTTGGGCCAAACTCACATTTTAAATCACCCTGCTGGGCTCTGTGCTCTTGATTTGCAATTTAAATCTGACTAAAAGCCCCCAACAATAGCCATGCCACGGCCTCAACATTTGACTGCCTTGATATTTCTTTTGCCAGATTAATCAGTCCACCATCCTTAATCTCAGTCTCAGGCAAAGTCTCTGGACATGAGCAAAATGCAGACAAACTTTCTGCCAAGCCATAACATACATCCACTGGAGTCCAACACCCAATACAGTCCTTCTTCCCAGCAGAAACCTCTTGAGCCTGGTTCTTACCAGCAGGGTTTCTATCCGCCTTCTGGTCTCCTGAGTTCTGATCAGAATCTCCCCTACAGAACAGCCTAAGCTGTTCCAGCTCTATACATTCAGGTGACAGCTCTGAACCTTTCCAAACTCTTCCCACAAGCCATTTCCAAAGGCTCTTGAACCACATGGTCAGGTACAGTCACAGCAACGACCCCACTCCTGGTACCAAATTCTGTCTTGGTCACTTTTCTTCATTGCTGAGACAAACACCTGACACCCAAAATTAGGCAAGAAAAGGTTTATTTAGCTTACAGTTTCTGGAGATTTCAGTCCATGATCAGCTGACTCAAAAGCAGGGTGGCATGGCACTGGGGCAACACTTCAAGGCAGCAGCCAGAGCAAAAAGAGAAAAAAAGCCTCTTCTCTACTCTTACGTTGTACACGGGCCACATCCCATACGCCTTCAGGTAGGTGTAACACTCACAGAATGTCCTTGCCTTCCTTTACACAGGATGAGGATATTTACAAAATAAGAACCCTGGCTCCCTGCTGAGTCTCTGAGTTAAACTTCTAAACTTCTCAAGTTGACACAATGTATTAACCATAAGATATGCAATGTAACATCTACTGTACATTCATATATATATAATTTATAATATATATTTATATAACCAAAGGTGAATCAGGATTCAAAAATTCTGAATAAGCCAATATCAGTCAATGAAATTGAAGAAGTAATTAAAAAATACCTACAAAAAAAGAAAAGCCCAGGTCCTGATGGATTCACTGCTGAAATTACAAGACTTTTAGACAAGGTCAAACGCCACTACTCCTCAAACTCTTTACTGAAATTGAAAGGGAAGCACTACTCTCAAAGTCATTCCTGAAGCAAAACATTACCTTGATATCAAAACTAGGGAAGAATCCAATGAAAAATAGAACAATAGATCAACCTCCCTAATTATCATCCATGCAGACATCCTCAGTAAGACACTGGAGACAGAATGCAACGAATCATCAAAAAGATTATACCCAAGTAAGATCATCTCAGAGATCCAGGGGTGGATCAACATACACAAATCAATAGATGTAAAACACCACATTAACAGAACCAACCACAAAAAGCACATGATTACCTCCATAGATGCACAAAAAGCATTTGACCAAGTTCAATGCCCTTTCATAAAAATAACTGTACAGAAAATTGGAATAAAAGATTTTTACGTTAATCTAATTAAAGCTGTTTCATTTGACTGAGCTGGTCCCCTCCTCAATACCTGCTGTATCCTTCTGAAAGAACTAAAATCATCACAGCACAGTAATATATGCATTCCCACATTTTTAGCTGCACAGCTTATAATAGCTGAATCTTAGGGACAACCCATATACCCATGAACAGTTGAATGAATGAAGAAAATGTGGCATTCATACACAACTAACTACTACTTTGCCATAAAGGATAGACTGGAGTCATTTGTAGGAAAATTGATGCACCTCAAGACCATAATCTTTTTTTTTAAGACCATAATCTTAAGTGATTAATCTTAAATGAATTAAATCAGACACACAAGTTTAAATATCATCTTATATCTCTTGTGTGAGAAACTCAAGGGAGTAAACAAGGAGCATAATTGAGGATAGATGTTGGGAAGTTGGAAGAATGTGTTCAAATAGGAAGGGAGAAAAGAGAGGGAGAAGCGGGATGGGAATAAAGGGAAAAACCAGAAAAAACAGAATAGACAGGAAAATGGAGACAAAGCTTTTGTAAATGGGAAAGGGAAGAAAGGATAAAGTGGAAAAAGGAATGATAGAAATTATTATGCATAAATTCTTTGTGATGAATGTGACCAATATGTATGACATATATGTACTAATAAAAATATAAAGTTAAAAAAAGGACATTAAAGATCATTTGACAAAACAAGAAAAAACACCCACTGTCCTTAGGTACTATATACAGATTTTTATATTTGTATCCATGTTAGGTTTGTATGTATATTTTATATTTGGTGAAACACTTTCCTGGCTGGGTACTAGACTAGATATATAACTGGACTAGATATCTAACTTTAATAGATAATACTTATTAAATATGAGATAAAACCACAGACAGGATTTAAGTATCAACTAAAATTATAAAACAACTAAAACAATAAAACCAAATACGTTCCTAGCCGGCTTTTTATTTTTCATCTTTCATATCAATACCAAAAAAAATAAAATGTCTATCACAGGACTTGGAACATAATAATATTGTATATGGTATATGCATTCCTCTACTCCTCTTTTTATTAGTTGTTATTATCATCATTATCATCAACAATGTTTGGACACAGTTATCTAAAAGTGAGCAGAACACAGTAGGTGAAATTCAAAGTTTACTTGTGGGTTGTATAATTTTCAAAAGTTGTCAGTAAACACCATTGTCATTCTAATTTTTAAAATATTACTTTTTTGTGTAGTCTTATTAAACTCACATCATTCTCCCTCTTCTTTTTAAAATTTTTCCCATTTTTTTGTTATATGAAACAAAACAAAATTCCACAACATGATAAGAAAATAATGATCATCAAATGCTGTGTATCATTATCTTCAAAGTCATTACTCAGAGTACAAGACACCAACAAAGAGAGTTTCTCTTGCAAACTAGAAACAAATAGATAGTAGCCCAAAACTTTCTTTTCACTGAACTAAGAGAAACTAGTAGTATAAATGAAACAAATTAGCCTACATACTAAAATATTTTTGAAATAAATGAATGGGTAAGTTGGAGAACCATTTGAACCTCTTTCCACTTCCCCATTTCTTATCTATCCACTATCTATATCTAGAGATACCGATCTATCTATATCTATATATCTATATCTATTGACTGACTCATATAAAAGAAATCTTGTGAAATTTAAGCTTTTATATCTAACTTATTTCACAAAGATTACATTCTATCCTCACTTCTTATAACTTGTACCCTTTTGCCTATAAGTGTATACATTTTTTTATTTGCTTACCTATTTTAAACCAGTATCTGCTTTCACTAAATTATTGATTTGGACTTAATCTAAAATATAGGACCAGGAGCAATCCACAAAATCTATCATTTTATAAATTTAGGTCTGATTCAGTCTTCATTCCAGAAATAATTGGGATTATCAATATATAAACAAAAGACCAAATAGCACATGGTCAATAAAAAATAATTTATCTGTGATATTTGGAATACATATGAATAGTCCTGGTAGTCTCTGATTGTCACTAAAAAAGTTCAAAAAATAAAAGATCAAAATACATTTTTGAGTGGAAAGATTAAGAAACAATTTTAGGGAAGGTGACAAAACAAATGAAACACCTACTAATCAAAGGCATACTTCAAGAAAATTACACTGTTAAAAATTTGATAAAAGAAAAATTTTTATTGTATCACACACAGTAATGGTTGATACGTTGTGTCAATTTGAGAGTTCAGAGCCTTAACTGAGTGATTCGACAGTTCTACATCCTAGAGAGTAGAGGACATGCTCTAGAATGGCTATTCATGCCCTAGGATGTTGTAATGGTTGATTTGTTGTGTCAATTTGAGAAGTTTAGAAGCATAACTAAGTGACTCTGAAGGGAGTCAGGGTCCTCACTTTGTAAACATCCTCATCCTGTGCAAGAGGAGGGCACAGAGATGGCGAATGCTACACTTGCCCTAGGGCTGGTAACCTGCTTATGATATCAGGGAAGAAAAGATTTTTGCTTTTCTTGCCCCTTTTTTCTCTTGTTCTTGCTGCCTTCTGCCACCTTGAACTGTTGCCCCTCAGCCATGCCAAACTGCTTTGAAGCCAACTGATTATGGACTAACACTTCCACAAACTGTGAGCTAAATAATCAATTGCTTAAATCTGCAGGTATGGAATATATGGATAATGAAGGGTAACTGTACAGAATAATAATAATAATAGTATCTCAATAGTCAATGATGAAACCCAAGATTGCATTAGAAGATATCAACTAGGGTTGGGTGGCCATGAAGTGATTACCAAGAAACAAGATTTAAGCCTTTAATAAAATACTAAGCTCATTTTTCTTGATATTTAAAATCAGATAAATTTGTTTTAAATGTTTCAGTTAAAAGGAAAAGAAGTTTATATGATCATGAAGATCATAATTAAAGTTATCAATAAGTAAAACATGTAAAAATATGAAAGGAGAACTTAATGTAGCAAAAAGGAGCAAAGGAAGCCAGGCAAATCAATAATCCATCCATTTGGGAAGGATGGGGCAGGAAGTTGCAAGTTTGAGGCCAACTTGGGCAGTTTATTGACTTAGAGATATGCTGTCACATAATAAAATTTTTTCAAAGCTGGGGGTGTAGCGCAGTGTAAAGACCCTGGGTTCAATCTACACACACACACACACACACACACACACACACACACACAGAAAAAATACCAATATAAAGAATCATAAACTAAATATAAAAAGAATGAGGATAGAATATTTAAAAAAATACCCAAAGTTGAAAATTTGAATATAGATTGATACAGGTTAAAAAGTTATGTTATGTAAATATGACCATCATATCAATTTAGAGGAATACGTGTCAAAGACTAATGAACCTATTTGCGTCGTTACTAATGGAACATTTTGACAAATACGGTCCCGAAAATATTTGAGGTACTATTTGGTATAGTCAATGAATTAAAATTTTACAATAAAACTGTTAACTTATACGCCGAATTGTTTAGGGTTACAGAGTAATAAATCATAACTGTAGGGATTACTTTTGTACAATAATCAATTAGGTCTCCTCTAGAAAAAATAAATTAACATATAATTTCAGAAACTGGGCCCTGATTAATAGAAAATAATATATCAGAAGAAGCTGTATTCCCCTTGCGAATTAAATGCTCCTCGGGTGGGAATTTTATTAAATATATCATCATAATATTGAAATGATATGTAATCCTTATTTTGCTTCCTGTCAAAGTTTTGTGCATGTTTTTATGGTGGAATATTAATATTTGTTATTTATATATGTGCTTTGTTCTGTGTACCTTCATCACAAAAATAACTTAATAATGATGCGAGAAGAAACTGGACTGTCTGCTTTAAGAAACCAAAATTATATCCTTATATTTGTCATTCACCAAAATAAATTTTATGGACTAGAGAGTCATAAATGAAACCCAAGTTAGAAGATGTTGATTACTATTTGACAAATTTTGAAAACAACTCAGAAAGGAAGGAAATGACTTTTTTTCCTAAAAATTAAGGTTAACTGCAGTAAATGCCGTAATGAGATTTCAGCTGACAATTTTTCTGTGATTCTACCTAATATGTCTTTTAAGTGAATGCTTCTTTTATTTATTATTTTGAACAATTGAATGATATTATTCCTTGATTTCATTTTCTTCTTGTAACTATAAATCATGGAGCATATTGGATGCCTGAATTTGTACATATGTAGATATACAAATATAAAAATATATAGATATAGAAATACATAAATATATGCAATTATATAGATAATATATAAACAAGTATATGTATTATATAACACATTATACATTATATATAACACATGTATGTATATTGTATGTATACATATATTATATATGTGCAGTGCATATATTATGTTCATATATATACATATATCCTATATTCCATTTCCTTGTTTCCTTTTCCTTCCTCATGTGCACACACACATACACACACACAGTCACACATGTACAGGCACAGATATATTAAACTTTGTGAACAGGCTCATAAGTCATGTTTA
Organism: Cuniculus paca; assembly: GCA_004365215.1. Taxonomy (NCBI): domain Eukaryota; kingdom Metazoa; phylum Chordata; class Mammalia; order Rodentia; family Cuniculidae; genus Cuniculus; species Cuniculus paca. The sequence continues at coordinate 40,939 of RJWT010000466.1, forward strand.
TTTTCTTTCTTTCTTTCTTTCTTTCTTTCTTTCTTTCTTTCTTTCTCTCTTTCTTTCTTTCTATAGGGTCTTGCTATGTAGTTCAGGCTGGCCTTGAACTCACTATGCAGCCCAGGCTAGCCTCAAACTCTCAGTGATTCTCCTGGCTCAGACACTTGAGTGATGGAATTATAGGTGTGTGCCATCACTCGGCTCATAGGTCACATTTTAAAAATAACTCAATTGAGATTATAATTTGAGCACAAAAATTAAGTACAGTCATCCCTTGATCCACAAGTCCCAAAGTCTTTTAGACAAAATGACCTAGTATTTACCTATAATTTATAGCCATCCTCCCATACACTATATATCATCTCTAATACAATGTTATTGCTAGACAAATAGTTATTGAATCGTATTGTTTAGGGAATGGTGACCAGGAAAAAGGGCAACAGAAGCAGTTTTTCAACAGTATTTTGGATCTGCGGTTGGCTGTATCCAGGGATTCGTGGAACCTGAGGAAATAGTGGTCCAACTGTATACAATTCAATGTTTTAGTCCACAGTTCTGTGAATTTAGTAAACCCATTCAGATACACTAAAGAAATTGGACTGTTTTTATTTTCAATTATTTTTCCATTTCATTTTGAATGGCTTTCTTCTTTCTTTCTTTAGATGTGTTCAATTTAACTAATTACTACTTTACTTTCTTTTGTAATATCTAGCCTGCAAATAATGTCATCTAGTATATTCCTCATCTCAGACACTGTAGCTTTGATATCAAGATGTTTGATTTGGGTCTTTTTATATATCTTCTACTTCACTTGTAAACACTAATTATATGCAATAAAGTTATAATATCTTTCTAATTCTAACATCAATTCTGCATGTTTCAACTAATTTTTATCATGATTATCACATTTTTCTGATTATTTTCATACCTGATAATTTTTAATTGTATTCCCAGATAATATAAAATTTACCTTGCTGAACGCTGAAGTTTTTTGCAATGCTATAAGTAATTTTGAATTTTGTTTTGTGGCATAGTTGTTAAAAATATTTAATCCTTTGGGTTCTTTAAATCTTACTACATGGAATTTGAGGGTTTTATTATTTAGAGCTAGATTCATTAAACTAACCCTTGTATGTGCTTTACCAAATCGCTTATGTATTTCTAGGGCTTTCCAACTTGACTAGTGGGCATTTATTTCTAATCCTATATTCACATCTTCATTATTGCACAGATAAATACTCCAGAAAGATCCTACAAGATATCTGCTCTGGTTTTCTCTTTATATACATTTTCTCTTCTTTGATACTCTTTTCTACAAACTCTAGTTATCTCATTTCCTCCAGATTTCCAATTCTTATTAGGATTTTGACTCACTCCATCTATGTTCTTCCTTTCTGTGCTGCTGCCTGGAAAATCTTTCAAGGTTATGAACTGAGGTAGTCGTAGTAGTCACCTCGATTGTTTTCAGTCAAGAATTACAATCTTTCCTTGCATGAGGTCCATAATCTTCACATCCTTTTACATGCATTGTCCAGTTTTTCACTGATTTCAGTCAGAAAGGTAAATCCTATCCTTTTTTTCCATTTTGGCCAGACATAGAAGCCTTTTTTTTTTTTATTTTTCTTGGTGCTGTTACTTAACATGAAATTGGAGGACCTGGCAAGAAGCACCTACAATTAACAAACTTATAATTTCTTAGTGTCGTTTACTACTTATTTATACTTGTACAAAAAATGTATGTTGTTAAAAGTTGACAATTATATGCACATAAACAAATAAATTAATATGTAATTTTGGCTTTAAAAATTAATACTTCAAAGATTTTTGGATTCAAAAGCTAGTCTCTCTGAAAACTTGTGAATAGTATCAATTCCACATTTCCATAATTTTCATTGAAATTCAGCAAATTTATTTTATGTCCTCAATACTAATGGTTAATACTCTCTGACAAAACAATCTGTGCCATTATGAAAATTATGAATGTATTTTCTCCTGGAACAATGTAAGAAAATGTACAGCCCTGTCCATGTTTTATATTAGGCTCAGCACCTATTGATCAGAATTGAGTATATATTTTTTGACAATTTTGCTCTGGTACTAAATATTTAGAATAGAAGCTTTATATAATGAGCTTTTCAGTACATTTTAAAGGGAAAAATGGAACATTAAGCTCAGTAGTCACTGTCCAAATGTTAAAATGATGATACAATATTTATATTGTATTGAGAAATGTCGTCTGTAATGTAATTCACTGTTTGACCATTTGTCCATGTAGTAACTTTTCTGGGTGACACTGAGGGCCTTTCTAGACTTTATATTCAGCAATTTAAGCTGTAGCTCAACTGTTGTAGTCAGTGTCCAGGAGTTACCAGTTGCTGGTGGACTGTTGGAAAGAAAATGATAGAAACTTAACTACTATTCAAGCTGTATATTGAAGATTATGCTGAAGTCAACATAAGTTGTTGAATTTCTGGTGTCTACCTAGAGATGGAAATAAACTTTAAGTTTGGTGTAATTATTGAAATCCGCAAACTAAAGTCATGACGGATAGAGACAGGCTGAGACTAAAATTCAATGAGAAAAATCTATTTCTTGATCAGTGATTTTTAGTTATCTCTTTGCATTGTATTCCCTGCTACTAAATTTATTTTTAAAAGGCACACAAAGGTCATTTTTTATTAAAGTTGTATGAAATCTCTAAAGTTTTTAGGACATTATATAAATAATGATTTTTATTGAATAAATATGCTGCTTTTTAAACCTGAAATTTATAAATTTTATTTATAAAAGAAACTGGAATGTAGAAAAGTTTTTAAAATAGCTATAAAATATAAACTGATCAGTTCATATTTATCACATAAGAAAAATTGCCTTTCTCTTATATATGTCTTTATGTTGATCAAAATTTTCATGGTTGAACTGAGTTTGGTATTTAGATGTTTATGTTGGTTATATTTAAAGTTAAAGTAACTTTTTATGTGAGTTCTTTTAAATATTGAGCTGTTTACACAGATTCAACCTCCCTGTACTTTTGCTTCATGTCTAAATGTTATTTTGCCATTAATCATTTGCATAAACTTGTTTCTTTTTATTTTCTGTTTATATTTAATAATCTGATTTATAGAATAATCTGATATACTAGTTATTCATTTCTCTTTAAATTCATTTATGACTTCAATTTAAGAATGTAAAAATTTCAACATTGAACTGAGAGAATTTATGATAGACAAACATCTTTGAGAAAAAAGTTTTCTTTGCCTTTTGTCTTGTTTTTATTTCTTGTGTTCCTTTGATGCCATGCACCAATGCTGGCTCTATGAGAGCTAGACACAAAATAGAGTGACACGTTGAACACATGGATATCAAGGATGTGGTTACCTTAGCAACAGGAAGCATACAAAAGCCCTTAGAACTTCCATTTCTACTCCTGGGATGTTTCAGAGTTTCCGATACTGTAAATACTTGTGAATATGACATTTATAAGAGCCAGCACAAATATTAAAGTATTATAATATAGAAATGACCCAAGTTTTTCTCACAGGATCAAGTTAGTAATTTGTAATTCATTCCAACTTGAAAATGGGTGGTCTGAGCCAAAGGCAGGAAAACAATTTTAGGTCTTACAGTCTATAAAATATATATAATATATTATATTAAATATATACAGTCTATAAAATATATATCACAATATAATCCCTATTTATATATATATATATAATATATATATATTCACACACAACTTTGGAATTTGAAGTTTTTGTTTATAAGTTTTAGATGGTTTATTATGTTAATGTTAATTTTTAATTTATTTTGAGTGATAAAATGCACTAAGGTTTTGAATGGATATAGAAATGAAACAGTAAGGATTCTCAACAGATATTGGAGATCTTTAACGATATAGTGAATGTATGTTTGTTCTTGTAAAGGTTGAACAATGTGAATTTGTTCTGTCAGCAGAGGAGAAAGTCTTCCTGGACTTTGTCAAAGTAGAATTAACTTTTCTTTTTCAAAAAAACTAACTGCATTCATCAATACTGGCAAAAAATGTTCTACTGATGTTTTGATATTAACAAAGGAAAATATTTTATATCTATACTTTTTATCAAATTGTTATCTTGCTGGTACTTTTTCATCCTCCCTATGTTAAGGCTTTTCTCTAAGATGAGAAGTCCTATATTCCTTTTCTATAGGTAAATCCTCCTCTCCTTTGGTACTCTAGTTCTCGTTGCCTCTTTTTACCTATCACATACATTCAATGGTCCACGTTACCTACATACATGATGACAGATACCCAGTACTGAAGTGAATAACCTTTCATTTCTGTGAAGTAGTATTGCTAAGTTTCTGACTAGAAAAAAATATTTTATTTCTCGCTTTACTTGCACTGTAGCCAATATCATCAATATAAGAAAATGTAGTGATAAATTAAGTATGATTTTGCACTTTTTACCAAGTGTGTATGATAGACAGTTGCTAGTATTTCAGCCCAAAAGTCTAATAGATAGAGTCACTGCCCATTCATTGAGTCTTGAATTTGAGCCTTATGGAAGCTAAATCATCAGAAAACAAAGAGCCTAGGACCTATTATCCCAACTCATTTTAGAAATCCCTTTACTGATTTATGATTTAGTGCTATTTTATACTATTAGGATTTATGGAAGATCAATACAAAAATCACTTACTTGAAATATGTGCTCTGTCTTTACAAAACTTGGCTTGAAAAATTTAGTCAACTTGAAGCAAGAAATTACATAATTTTTTTCTTAATTTAGTTTCAAAATTTTCATCTGTGTTTATTTCTTTCTTCAGAAAGTGACACCATAAAAATCAATATTATATGTCCTAATTTTTTCACTAATGTATCTTAAACAAATTGCTGTTAAAAAATAGTAGTTAAAACTTTGAATGTTTACTATATACTAGACTCAATTCAAAGCGTCTTTTATATTGGCCATTAAGAGAACAACTTTATTAGGTTGAAACTCTTCTTACATTCATTTTAAAGAGAATATTGGGGGCAAAAAGAAGACAGGTGTCTTCTAAACAGTGGAGCAAGAACTCAGACTAAGGCAGTGTAGCTCTGCAAATTGTATTTTTAATGATCAAGAGTCTGTGTCTGAAATACTTGTTATAGTAAGTCCGTTTCATCTTTTTTCCTTTTGTCTATGTCTAAGAGGCACCATAGTATAAAATAGCAGCTCTGTTAATCTAAACTTTTCATGTAAGTAGCATTAGTGTCACCTGGAAAATGACAGAATTTCAAGTTATTTGGCCACAGCCAAGATTCTTCTTCCTGAATGAGAAACTCAGGGATGGGTTCCTACATACATGTTTCAACATACCCTCCCTGCTGATTCAGACCATGCTGAAGTCTAGCAACCACTGTTTTAGAAGAAAGAACTTTGAAGTTAGAGGACAAAATTCAAATCCCTCATTCACTGCTTTCTTTCATGTGTCATCGCATGGATTAATTAACTTTTCGAGCTATTTTCCTAATGAAACAAAGACAATAAATCTGTTGAGATTTTTTTATGAAGATTGGTAACTGCATGGTAGTTTTACCCTGCCATTTCTATTGTTACTTTTTGACATAGAATCATTGAAAAAAGATACAACAGTAAAAAAGCTTCAGTGTTGCATTATATAATAAATCGTGTACTGAGTGTATGTGAAATTGTATCTTTTCCAGTTTTACCTTTAGAAATTTTACGTGGGATTGTTTACATTTTGGGTAGTCATATTGAATACTGCATGAAACATTTAGATAACATTGAATCTCATATATTTCGTCTACTTATACTGGAAAATTAAACTTAATAATCTGTTCCATCCTGGCCCAGGAGGTACTATCAAAAAAAAAGTTTCAAGCATGAATAAATGAATTGGTTACTTTTAGACTTCTTGCTATTGGTATAATTTAGAGCATATTGGCAGTGGCTAAAAATTATGATCATCCAATGTTAGGGTGCTACCCAGGGAGAAGTGAATTGTTTGATCTCTGTCCAATTCCCAAGGCATTAGTCTACATCTCAGAATACCACCATCACAGTAATCACAAATTGGCACTTGAGGTAGAATTGTCAGCCTGAAGATCAGAAAATAAAGAGAAAACATTTCTCTTGGTTGATCTCCAAGAGTTTTGCTTCACCTGAATAGGCCAGGGTAGAACCCTGGGCTTGCTGCAGTCCATTCAGCAACTTGTGACTTTACCTAGCAAATTTGGGCTAAGTTCAATTCATACTATTTACATATTTTTAGTGCATCTAGGAAATATATATATATCTAGGAAATATATATATATATATATATATATATATATATATATAGAGAGAGAGAGAGAGAGAGAGAGAGAGAGAGAGAGAGAGAGAGAGAGAGACTATACACACACATGTAGACCATATATATATACATATCCCCAGGTTTTCTCAGGCAGGTAACTCTTTAGAATTACTATTATGTAAAACTTCAGTGCAAACATTGTGGAGAAAAGTTGATGGCAATAATACCCTCCTGTGTGAGATAGCGAAATTAGAAAAGTCTGGTCATTTTTGCTGGTTCATGAAATACTAGGAAAAAATTTGAAATTTAAAAACAGCAGAAATGAATTTGAAGACATTTGACTGCATTATTATATACCATGAATAAAAACTTGCATTTATTTCAATACTGCTATTTCATATATATTTAGATGTAAACTTCTAA
>RJWT010000466.1:52631-67364 GCA_004365215.1 Cuniculus paca
AAGGACCAACGGTGTTCTAGGTGCTGGAAAATACATACTACACAATACAACAAATAGAGAAATACATTACAATATTATGAACATTTACAATAAAAAAACTCTAAGGATCTGTACTTTACAAATCTTTTCAAGTGGAATAGATATCCCACCAAGCGACACGGCTTAGGGATAGTTCTGACAGACTCAAAGTTAGGATAGAAGGCATGCAGAATACATAATAAAAGCAACTAGAGTTTCCCAGTACAGTGAGTAAATATAAAGATATGATGATGAAATTCTATTTTTATCTTTGTAGTAATGGGTGTTTAGATAAATTAATGACTAATATTAGGAATTTTCCAAAGCAGTAACTAAAAATCACCCTTTTGGAGGAGCACATTGGGAACATTATCAGTGTTAAAATCTATTGTTGCTGGGCCTGGTGGCGCACGCCTGTAATCCCAGCACTCAGGAGGCTGAGACAGGAGGATCATTGTGAGTTCGAGACCAGCCTGCCCTACAAAGTGAGCTCAAGGCCAGCCTGAACGGCATAGTGAGACCCTGTCTCAAAAAGACAAGGGCCGGGGATTTAGCTCAGCAGCCTAATCGCCTGCCTGGCAAGTGTGAGATTGTGAGTTCGATCCCTGGTGCTGCAAAAAAAATATTAAAAAATAAATAAAATTTATTGTTAACACCTGTGCTGATGGGGAAGCTAATGAATGTAGATGGACCTTTTAAAATCCAAACATGCCGATGTATTCATCTGTACAAATCTGATCAATATAAAAAGATGACATTTCTCTTATAGTCAGTCTGATATCAGCTATTTTAAAAATTCATTTTCGTAAGATAAATGCAAGCATTATTTTATATATAGTTTCAGTAATTTGAATTCAATTGAAGAACTTTTTCTATTTGATTTAGCTTTATGAGGTGTATGTTATTATGACCTGAAAGGCAGATTAATAGCAGGATCATGGTTTTACAGATCACACAATTCATTATGTTCTCATTGATCAATATCTACCATCAAATACTAAAACTTCACTGTATATGTTTCATTCATTTAGATGAAGAGATCTATGATTTTGTTACTTTATTGTTGTGCAAAAGGCCTTTTGGCGATCTCTAAAGCTATCATAACTAAGTGCATTGAGACCTAAGGATCCAGTATTCAAAAGTTTAGACCAAGTAACAAACTTTGAGTCCATAGTTCAAAAGGTCATTAAAAGTGATATTTTCTTGTATTTAGTTATTTTCAATCTTTAATTTTTTACTTTTCTTGTATCTTAGAAATAGTGCTAAACAAATGTCTTATTGTTACAACACTTTGTAGAAAGATACTTTCTTCAGACTGAACTTCTTGCTGCATTCTGCATACTGGGAACAATTATAGAGCATTAGAGAAAGATTATTAGCTTTTAAACATAAAACAGACCAAGGTTTTTGAATCTCTGAAGTAATATTAAGGCACTAAGAAAAATTTTTTAGATAATATGGTTGGTTTTATTTTCTATCAATCACTGAACTCATTGTCAGAGACAATGTTTAATTTGGGAAAAAATAAATAAATGTTATTTGGTTAAGATCAAGCCTTTTAATATGAAACTTATAATTAACTGAAATCTGAGAATACTTCACCAGTTTCAGAGCAACAATATCTTCCTTAGTCCTCTAGAATATTTTTTATTCTAAGAAACACTTTGCATTGCTGCCTGCTGCCACTGTTTGCCATTACTCAGCCAAGGTGTCCACATCTCTGTCATTCCTCTATTCAGGCAGTTCTTAAAGCTGCTCGTCATGTTCTGTAGTTCTTTATCTGCCTCATGGTGGAGAGCTCATTCTTCTCTGTGATTATCCAAGTGGAGAATGGAATTACTATCACTGTTTCTCAAACAATCTTGGTCTTCTTGGTATTGCAGAAGACATGTTTGAAGAGTCAATTAACTGGCATACGTAAGACCCAACTTGGCATTTAGTGTACCAATGAGCATGGCCACATTTAGGTAGGTCAGCTGCATTTCCAGTGCATCATCTCTAAGACACTACATTTGAAAAAGGGCTCATAGCATACACCATATCGGCCTAATAGTGAGATTCCTAATCGGGAACACTTTTTCAGTGCAGTAGGCGCTTGAAGAAAACTGCACATAACATTTGGAGAATCTGGTCATGTTCTTTTGATATCTTTTTACAATCTGGAAACAATTACTTTTAGACTTTGTATCTTTTCTGTGACACTGAAGATAACATGACAAAAAGCATGAAAATTGCAAATTAAACTATGTTAGATGGTGATTTTCAAAATTTATTTTCTTCTAAAAGGATATACATAGGGTTCCCTGAAATGCTCTTAGCCCATTATTGCTTTATTTGATAACTGAACTTACAATTATATTTTACAAAGTATTTATTGTTGCTTCTGTTTATTATAAGATAATTATAAGCACTTAGTTGGCCAAATTGTAGTACAAAATACAACTAAAAATTTAAGTTTGCAATAAAATAATGACTTTTATTTTATTTATTATAGCTCAATACCTTCAATCCTGTATTACACTCAATTTATTATGGATTTATATATTTTACTCATTGAAGGTACACTAAATAATGATACGAGGTAATATCTATCAAAATCTTATGTATTAAATATGAATATAAATAGATGCACAAAATCTTTTGCTTAATGAAAGATATAACTTTCCCCATTTAACATAGGCAAGGAAGTTTACTAAGGTCAGAGAGCTAATACTGGAAGAGTCAATACTCAAATTGCAAGATGCATAGTTTGCTAAAGTGCTACATTTAAATAATTTGTTTCTAATTGTTAGAGTTGTTTAATTCATACATCATGCATTGAGTCTGTGACGTTAGCTGACATATAATAGCACAAGAAAAACAAAAAATTCAATGAGGAAAGCCATCCAGTATGAAAATTTATTTCACAAAATTTGAAAACCACTTAAAATACTTATGCTGTTTGTTTTTTAGTGCTGGGAACAGAATACAGAGAATTGCATATAATAGGCAAATACTCTACTGGCTATACTCCCATCCCCAAATTCTTAAATTTTTTTATGTCATTCGAGTTACTACATTTTAAAATTTTGCAGAATTTAGAAAACATCTGCAATTTTTTTCCTGCAATGTCTAGTCAAAGATTGGTGAAGTGAGTGTTTCGAGGTTGGACTTTTACAAATTTCTAATTCATTCTTTGCTTTAGATTATTTGGTACTCATTTTATGATGCATTTTAGGTTTATAATGTCATGAACCTGTCAATGTAGGTCAGTTTTCTTTTATAGTTAGTCATATTTTGAGACTCTTCCTTTAATTTTATAAGAAAAAATTGCAAACTTTTCGATACTGTAGGATTGCCTTAAATTACAACTTTTATGTTCTGAAGCATTTTAGAAGGAACATATAACAATCTTCATTTATTTGCTAATAAAACAATTTGAAATGTTATAGCTCCTCTTCCACAATTATTTTCTTCATTAAAAATTTATATTTTGAGATCTAAATTTAAGTAACCTATTCCACATGAAATAGATATGAGTTAGGGATTGGCATTTTCTGAGACATAGTTGAGTGAAAACAATAAAAAGAAGTATCAGGCAATAGAGTATCACTTTGTAGCATTAAATATTTGATGCTGGAAAGACTTCTTTAAATTGAACGACTTCCTTAAAGTCATTAGAAAAAATTGCCACAGGTATTTGAAATATGTCATTGTGATAACAACTATGTCTAAGATAACAATATGGAATGTATTAACTAGTGTTGATTTCTTACTGTTGTTTTGTTTTGTTTTTTGTTTGAAGTTCTGTATTATTTTTATCCATTTTTCTGTTTTGCTTTTGAAAATAAAATAAGAAATATATAATTGTGATATATATCCATCAGAGGGATACATGTCATGCTTTTGGCAGCTCATTGTCACAAGAGAAAACTCAAAACCTGGAAGGACAATGATTTGGCAAAATTATAGAAGTGATTAGAAGCATCTAAGTTAAGTCAAATCAGGACAAGACCTGGTTTACATATGTAAGTAAACTGTGGAAAGTGTTACTCAGTATATCGTTATTAAAGGAATATTTAACTATATGTACAGGATATTTAGGACATATCTTGCCATCACTTTTAACCTGTTTTTGAATGCAGTCATGACTATTGACGTATTTATTATTTAAAGGATGACAATAAAATGGGTAGTGAGGGAAGGCAGAAAAAATGGAGATGGAGGCAGCCTCTTGAATTAGAGAACTGAATGTCGAGAATAGTTTAGCAGTTCTTTTTTAAAATAAAATTATACAATTGGTCTTAACTTGGCTCTGCTAATAATGATTATTAATGAAGTATCCTAAACAATTTCTGTAACATCCATGCATTTACTATATGAATTTTACATTAACAGTAGAGCCGGTGGCATTACCAGCCTCTCCAGAACTTTACCACATTCTTAGCAAATTCTTCAGGCCCTACTGTTGAAAGATGTAGTAGTCTTTTTTTTTTTTTTTAATCTTTCTTTTGATGCATCTCATCCTTGTGTTTGTGGTGTATGTGTGCGTGTGTGTGTGTGCGCACACCCACAAACACTGATGGGGAATTTATCACCTTTTATTTGTATAGTTGGAGTTATTTATGTCATTCCTGGAGCTCTTAACAGAAAACACACATTAAGCTGTATTAATAAATGCAAATGTTTGCATCCTTTTGCAACACCTTGAGGGTGATATTTTATTCTACTAATGACAAAATGCTGGGTATTGTTTTTTAAATTTCAAGAAGCAACAGATCTGTCTGTGCTGGCCTTGGCTATCCAGAGATGAGCTGGTGTTTTGACCACATAGATTCCAAACCTTGAGGAGATTTAGAAGTTTGCTACTCTGTGCCCTAAAAATACATGGTATTTGCTGCTTTTTATGCTACACATGTACTGATTACTCTGATCCTGAAGCATGCACAGTTTCAAAGTGTAAATGAATTCCTATCTACTCATCAATGTTTTGAAATATAAAAAATGCAATAAAGAATTATTTTTATTAGGCACTATTAACACTCCTTACCTTCTATTAAACTTGAATATGCATAGACTTTAACAATGATGTGTCCTTCTTTAAATAATTATTTAAATGATGAAAGATATGAAATAATGAGAGATGAAAGTTTTTAGGTTGAAATCATTTTAAAATATATTTCACACAAAATTGCCTGAAAAAATCCACAAGGAATGTTCCAAAATATGAATATGTTACTATCCAGGCATGAGCCACTTGGATTCGCAATTAGATTTAAAATCACTTCATTTTTTGCAACTCCAAAAATATTAATTTCGTGGGAAAATCTTCCACATTTAATGTTATATAACATCTACCCAAGCTCTAGTATCTAATACAGAAACAGAACAGTTGTGAGGCTCTTCTACTCATCCATACAATTAAAAATCACAACAAGGAAAAAATGTCTTCCTATATAATTTTACCCCTCCTTGGAAGCAAGGTATTATGAAAGAAGCAGCTACTTTTTTGCTAGTATTTTGGGGAATAAGATTGAGGTACCAGCCCGTCTTTATTTCATTTTCAATTGGATCAACTTGTAGTCTGGTGAAATAAAATCCGTATTGAAATTCTACTGCAAGGAAAAATAGGAATATGGAATTTTTGGCATTCATTCTGCATCTATACAAGTTTCCATCTAAAAAAAATTCAAGTACAAAAATTTTCTTGGAAGTCATAATATGTTTTAGCTCCTAACATCTAGTCCCACAGTGAGATCATGAACACATCCTGGTTTTACCTGGTCTTGCATACTCTGGGTGATGGGTGGGCTGTTGTCTAAGTCAGTATTTCTTCCTTTTGCTTCATTTTACTTGCCTCACTAGTTCAGTCAGCTTTTTGTAGATTCAGAGATGCCATTCCAAAAATGTCACATGAACCGGAGTCCAGCTGAGTTCTGGACAGTTTCTAGCCTCCAGAGGTTTAAAGCTTGCAGACCAATGCCTCATTCAGAACTCCAGATCCCAGGAATCAACATAGTTGAGATGGAGCGGGAAAAGCCCGATAGCAATTGACAGGAGTACATTTTTGTTTGTTTTCGGGTTACTATCCTGCTAACTCTCAATGATTTAATTCCCTAAACATTTAGAGTGTCTTTTTTTTTGATGATAAGCACCAACTGCTTCGGTGAGTCAGACAGACTTCTCAAGATTTAAAAGTTTAGAAAAGGCTTCAGAGGGCTGGGGATCTAGCTCAGCGGTCTAAGTGCCTGCCCGGCAAGCGCAAGGTCGTGAGTTCAATCCCCGGTGCCGCAAAAAAAAAAAACAAAAAAAAAAAACGAAAAGGCTTCAGTAGTCTAGAAAACTGACAACTGAAAACACAAGATCTGGGTTTTGTGAGAACATGTAGGATCTGCTTAATTTCCAAACCTGAAAACCCAAACAAACAAGCAAACAAAAAACCACAATGACAACAAAACTGTGTGTCACTATTTTGTAAATATTGTTTCTCTTTGTTAACCCAAGGATCAATTTTCAGAATTTATTTGTAGGCCTCTTTTTGCTCCTGATTTAACCAACTTTTAACTAATTTACTTAGCGATACCATCAAGTTGTGTGAAAATCTATTTTTAAAAATAAATACAAATTTAGGGTTAAAATTCTCTAAGAAAATATGCTTAAAATGGATCACTTATTGGATTTTACAAACTGTATAATATTGCTTTTTACTGTTTTTTGTACTTTTATAAACTAGATGTGCATTCACTGTAGAAAAGTTTTCCCATAAATTCCTTCTCTTGTTTTCTTTCACACCTTGTAAAAAGAAATTAAACATGAATCCATTTTAAATTAGCATATTAATACTTTACCTAACTCTTTTCCCATTTCTCTTTTCCCATTTCCCATTTCGGAGTATTTCTGCTCAAAGACTCCCACAGTAGAAATACATGCTGGAGGAGAAAAACAATGATTTATTTTTAGTCTTGAAATGTATAGATTGGTAATATATTTTAAATATACTTCTAGTCATTCATCTTTGCAATAATAGCTTATCAAATGATGATTATTGATAATTGAACTTTTGTTACTGGAGGGAATTTTAGGGCTACTTCCTCTGTAACAGTGACATCTTACCAGCAACAGGCACTTAGCAACCAGAGCTGCTGGGTGCAGCACCTCTCTAAAGCTGGAGATAGAAAAATGAACAATAGATATATTTGAATGTATTCAGTTGATTAAAGAATAAGAGAGGTTTTAAAGAGATTAAATAATGAGAGAAGGTTTCTATTTCATTTCAGATCTACCGGAAAGATGATACTAGATGTCCTAGGATTTTTCTAACTACGTTGAGGGGGGCAATATTGATGGTTTTGATCTCCAGTGATGTGCAATTGGGTTCTAGAAGAAAATTTAAGTATAGTTGTGAGGTTTGTTTGTTGTTCTGCTTTGCTTTGTTTTATTTTGTTTTGGCTTAGATTGCTGTGACTTTCGTTCAAAGCCACTTCCTTGTAAATACTTTGATTAAAGTGTGAGCAAATTTAGGACAGTTCTTTCACATAAAGGTCCTAACCTGGTAAGTAAAATCATAGTTTTGAGCTTCATAAATTAGTTACATTGAATAGTTTCTACCTCTGTAAGTTTGCTGTGAGGAATGCATTGACAGATTCTGCGCTGTGTTTGCCTATGAGATGATTTCCTTGAAGTCCCGTAATGAGTTGTTTTTGGCAGGATTAATGAGTATTATAATGGTAAATGGATGTTTGCAGCTCAGTTGTGTTCCATCACGGAGTAACATGGGGTTTCTGGTCCCTTGGAGGCCATAATTGGTGGCATTAATGCACTTTTTAATTACACTTCTTGAAAAAAAATGATTTGGAACCAAAACAAAGCTAAGTGATCATCTTTCTGCTGTTTCTCATGGTATAAACAGAAGGCTGTTGCTATCTCTGATAACTGTAATTTGATTCATGCTCTCTAGACAAAAACATGTGCAATATATCTTGATAATATTTGTTTAGAATGTGCACATTTGCTTTTTTCTCATTTTTAAATCCTAAAACTTTTATTGTATGCTTATAAAATACAGAGCCTATATGATATTTGAGTAAGAAACATCTACATATTTTAAAAGTTTGCATATTATAAATGAAGGCAAACATGAAATAATATGCTTAGCTATTTTACTTACATTCCTTCATTTGTTTCCTGATCTTCACTCTTAGTGTTGAACAGTATAAGTATAATTAATTCCCAAAACTCTACGAAGGACTAGAATTCACTGAACAGTTTTTTCTTTTTTTCACATATGTATGTGAGAAATTACTATTAGTTGCATCTTAAGCATATCCCATCTTTGCAATATTATGCTCATATTCGGTCTGTAGCGGCAAATTCAACGTTGATCTAGGCAATAACATTTGCAAAGTATAATATTCAGAAGAACCTATTTCATAAGGTGATACAGCATAAGTATATAAAGAGTATAATATAAATTTTAAAAATCCATAGCTGTTTCTCGTCTACTCGTAGGTTGCCCTAAATATGTTGTTTAGCTATATATTTCCTTCCAGAAAAATACAAGTTATTGTTTAACTCTCCTGTATCTTTAAATAAATCAGAGAGCAAAATATTAGACTGTGGTTAATTAAGCGGTTTGAGGAATATATGAGGGTTTGAGGTTAACTGATAATATGACTGCTTCCCTGATCTTGCTGAAGCAAGTCTCTGTGGAGGATATTCCTCATAGTTTCTTATGAAGATATTTTTGGTACCTGAATTATCCTTGAGTAACAGCATGGAGTACAAATGGATTTGGATCAGTGACAAACAATTATGCCTATGTAAAAACAAACAAACACTCACGTATGCTATGGAATTGCTCCTACATTTATGTCTGCGCTTTGGTGAAACGCAGACAACCTCACATCTTAGAGTTGCCAACTTTTGTGAAAAAATTGCTGCCTTTGTCAACTGCATGTCTTTGACACGCACTGTCTATGTCATTTTGACTTCCCATCAGGCAACATTTATCATTGAAAGATTCATATTTCTGGTGCCAGGGTTTTCTGCACTTCTATAAAACAACTTCATTTTCTATTTTTAAGGAAATAAAAAAAAAAGAAAGAAAAAGCAGACAAGCAGACAAACAAAATATCCTCTGGTAATTATAAGTGAAGTTTTCAGAGTTTGGGACACGTGGAGCAATCTTTAATGGCTGTGATTTTTAAGAACATAGCCTACCGGAGGACAGGGCTCCAGCCCTGGTTTAATGCAGCCCCATTCTCTTCACGTTCGTGCTGATTGAATGTACTGAAGTTGCTTTGTTTTTTCTTTAGAAGAGTGATGATCATGATTAATTCAGTTGATGCAGCATTGTACTGTCCCCAGCACTTTAGTAGTTTCCACAAAATGTCTTAAAATAAAAAGCCAGCATTTATAGATGTGAGAATTCTGTGTGCTTTTGCATATTATCATTCTATCTATATGTGATGTTAATCTTGTCAGCCATGCCATCTAAAAATACCAGCAAAAAAGATCAAAATGCATGTAAGAACTGAATTTTTAAGTAGATGTTCATTGCCAGATATGTATATATCTATACTTATACATATACACATATATAATTTAAAAATTCATCCAGAATACATTTTGCTTTATTAATTTTTGTTTTTATGTGATATAATGTAAATTATATAACATAACTTCTCAGTTTCATAATAATACTACAAAATAATAATTTCTATTTTTTCTTAAACTTTATATTTTCTCACACATTCCTTGGGGTAAGTACTGGTATTTTCTTCATGTTATAGGTTTAAAAAAACCCTAGCTGGGTATGTGATACATACCTGTACTCTCAATGCTCGGGAGGCTGAGGCAGGAGGGTCACAGTGAGACTCTGTCCAAAAAAAAAGAAACAAGAAGGCAAGCAAGCAAGAAGAAAGAAAGCCCTGTAATTTAAGCATTAGGAGTACTTTCTTGAAGTCACACACACTTTACCAGACAATTAGCAGCAGCACACACAGCTGTCCGTGGCTCTCCACTGGTCACACTTAACCTTTATAATGTTCATGGGGAGAGACAGAAATAATAGCAAAACAACAACAAACATTTGGTTATATTTTAGCAGCAATATTCAATTACATAAATGAAATACGTTAAGAAGACTTAAAAATTCTTATCATATAAGTGTATCTCAGAGATTACCAAATATTCATGGTTCACTTCAGAAATGAAGAAGTGAATTCTCATTGAGGTTGCATGGCGTGAGAAGCCAGAACGCAGGCACAGCCGCTCTTCCTGTGGGCTTGGTGTGCTGAAACTTGTGCTCACGCATTCACACCCAGCCCTCATCTGGAGACGTGAATGCTCACATCTGAAGGCCAGTACATGGACTGACTGGGACAGTGGTGCGCTGTTACCTTGGAGAGCAGGGTAGAATTTGGAGTTCCTATTTTGCTCACCTCCTCTTTTGCTATCTGGCTGTGAGCAAACTGATTAGTAATCTTTGTGCTTCAGTTAGTTTAGCTGTAAAATCATGATAGCATTATTCTTCATATTTGGTCCCCCCAGAGTAAACCTTCAGTAACATGTGGCAACTGTAATTACTCGACATTAGTATTTGTGTCTTCTGAGTGGATATTCTATTCTAGTTACCATGGTACAGTTATCCTTTATTTTTAAGTCACTCTTAGTTGCACATTTGAAAATAGAACTGACATCACTTCTCTTTCAACTAGCACAATTACACTACTAACAATGAAGTTTAAAAATTTCAACTTTGTGCATCATTCACATCATCAACAGTGCCTTCAAACATCTCAGTACCTTAATGAAGCCTACAACTAGCTTGTTGTCATATTAATTTTTAAAATATTTAAATTGATAATGAATTTTGAAAAATTAGTATACATATTTACACATAATTTACCATAGTTGAAAAAAGTCACAGTCTCCCAAACAGAAATGATAGAGGTTTGAGTTTGAATTCTAGTTCTTCCACTTGTTTGACCTCAGGCAAGTGCTTTCACAGACTGAATCAGAACTGCACCAGCTGTTGAAATGAAAAAATAGTCCGTACCTTGCAAAGCAGCTGTGATTATTAATAATAGTATATACAAAGGACCTAGGATAAGGCCGGGGACTCAATATGCACATAATAAATGGGAGCTATTAATGTTGTTAATATTTCTTGTCCAAGATATGTGTAAATCTCTATAATAATGCTAACCTATCATTCATAATTTCAATTGTACAAATTACATTCTTACATTTTATAATATAAATGTGTTATCCTAGAATCAAAGAATTTAGTCATAGCATCTAAGCACTATTTGCACTAAGCACTAAGTCAATTATTGCTATTTAACATTTCATTATTTTATAAACTACTCTTCAGAGTTATCCATGTTTAGTTTAAAGGATAGGAAATTGTTTTTAAAAAAAACTTAATCATATTTTCTTAGAAAAACCAGTAAGCTTTTAATTTTTCCCAGTGAAATATAGGCTATGATTAAATAGACCTAGAGAACTGATGTCTCCCTATTTTCATATATGTTCATTTGTATTTTCTCCCCTGAGGTATTGGAGATTGAACTCATGAGCATTAAAGTACATTCTCACATCCCCAACCCTTTGATCTTTTTTCAGATTGTGGCAAGCACCTGTCAAGTTTCCTAAGCTGGTCTCAAATTTGAAACATTCCTGTCTCAGCCTCTTGAGCAGCTAAGATGATAAGCATGCACCCTTATGCCCATAAACATATTTTAAATAGAGGAAATTTGTTTAATTCATAGAAGTGCATGTAAGAAGTTATAAAAATTAAGCTCTAAGGTTTGCTTATATTTATTTCTATTTTAAAAATCTTAAAAATTGGTGTAAGAATTATACATTCTTAAATTTTGGAGACAGGGATATATTCTTAATTTAAATATATTTATTTTGTGAAACTCAAACTTTAGCACTGTACTGACTCATACAAATGTGGCTTATATATATCACAACCTGTAAGTCCTTGAGTTAGGATGGCATTATACATTTTTGTAGATTTAGACTGTGAAACTGGAAAAAATTTTTGAATTAAATCTTGACACAGTATTATATAGAAAATTTTAAAATAATAAATTTTAGAAGCTAAAATATTTCTCTAAGGTCTTTCATATCAGATATTAAGACATGTGAACTTAAAAATAGTGATTATATCTTATTGTTGGAAATGCTTATCAAAGTATAATGAAGGTGCCTGTGGTTTTATATTTTTATAAAAGAAGTTACACGCTATTAAATCTGAGTCTCTGCATTTTAAAATCATTAAATAGTACTCTGAATATCATGAATAAAATAAACTAATTAAATATTTTTCTATTAAATCTATTTGAAGTTTTCAAAGACTTTAAATTTTATGCATCATACTGTATTAAAAAAAGAAAGTCTAAGTAGTTTTGAGGGATAACCTGAATCAAACTATAATTTTGTCTTAGGAATTGAAGTCCATATTGAGAATATAAATGTTATATTGCAGTTTATAAATTATAGACTACACTCAAAATTCTTTTCTTGGCTTCCAAGGGAATGATTTCTCTAAGTCTAGGGCCAAATACATCCTGCATATATAAAACCTTTAATAAATGTTTGTTGAGTGAGTATTAAATAAGTTATTGCTTAATCAAGTGTGAGTTGGTATGATTCCACTCATAAAAAATAAAACAAATTGAAGAAACTCAGAAATTTTAAAAGGCAATTGTGGAAATTAATGCAAATTTTGCTTTTGTTTTTTTGTTTTGTTTTGTTTTGTTTTTCAAATCAATAATTATATCCTATAACTCTAGGTAAATTTTTGAGAACATTCTATCCTTTGAATTTGTAGGTATCTTATTTCTAAAGACTTCACACATATACCATATCTATAACTTTAATTGGACTTTAGGCCCTCACCACCTTTGAGAAGACTTTTCTCTGAAGGATAAACACAACTATTGGCCAAAGGGCCTATATAAAATATTACATATTCTTGCAGATAATTCTTTGAGAATTGTAGTATGTAAAAAAAGGACTATGAGAACAAACTAAAGATTTTGTGTGTATTCCTAATATTATTTTCTAGATATTATGTCAGTGATTGTGCTTTGGTTATTTTCTCATTGCTGGGGCAAAATACCTCACACCCACAGGATAAAAAGGAGAAAAGGCTTACTTCAGCCCACAGTGTGTAGGGGGTTCAGTCCATAGTTGGCTGGCTTCAATGCAGGGTGGCCTGGCAGAAGAGAAACAGTTCATGGCAGGTCAGCAGAGAGCAGCAAGTAACAGCAAGGCTTCTTTTCTCTTTTATGTCATCCAGGCTGCAAACCTTCTGGGTGGTTTCATCCACACCTGGGATGGGGGTTCCCATTATCCACATCTAGAAGTACACTAAACCAATCTGTAGACTCATTCAGTACCACACACCCTTAATTCCTACATTGCACCCTTAATTCATATTTACACAGCTTAGTTCCAGCCACCTCTGAAAAGCCCCACCAGTGAGCACCTGAGGCTTTGGAGGAACATCTATATACAAGTCATAACAGATTGAAATGCCTTTTATTCTAATATTCTTTTATTCCAGTTTGCTAAGTTTGTATTCTCCTTTTTCTGTATGCATTCAGGAAAGAAAATAAACATTTTTCTATCTCTCAGAGTCTAGGTTACATTTTGAGCCCAACATAAACCTATTCACTTTCTTCTATGACTTTTGGTAAGATATTTTCTACTGGTCCTGTACTTAATCTTCCTGTGGTTGGTTACTGCATGTGCCAGCTCTAACTTCTTCACTTCAGCTCATTGCTCTGTCTCTGGCTATGTTTTAAGAGCCTTTTTCATTTAAGGATTCTCCCATGTCCAACCAGTCACCTAAGCCCTTTACTTAATAGTTCCATTCTTCAAACCTTTGAATAACAGGAGCATTTTATTTTCTTTTGAATTCTGCATTAACCATTGTTTTGAAAGCAAAAAACTGACTTTTCAGAATGGTGTCACCACTAAGAGAGAAATGAAAGTCTATTTCTGGAAGGGTTCTCTCATTTTTCTCCCTTTAATAAAATTCTCTGATACCTAAAGCTCATAGTTATATTCAAAGAAAATGCTTTTTCCAGGTATTATAGGAGCTGACCAAAGAACCTTTAATCCAGCAAATTACAAGGCAGAAATAGACCTTTATTTGGTGGACGTCTGGTATAAAATTGGGATTTTTCTAGGTATTAAAATTGAAGCATCTGGTAGAACTACACACGGTTGCTGTAAACTGGAATAATTGAGATGAAAGACTGCAGTGTGAGTGCCTGCTTCATGCGTGAGAGTTGTCCCCCAGGGTGATTGCTATATCAAGGGCTAGTTACCTAACCTTCCTATTCTTTAAAATGAAAAGTATAAGAGCTCTTATTTTATGGAAAAATTCTATATTCTATATTCAAAATTCTATATTCATCTGTTTTTCTTCTAAATTTCCTCAAGTTTAAATTTTTCTCATACATAAAGCAAAAAAAAAAGTAGAGAAACAAACATTAAAAATGGTATTTAGGGTTAAAATTACTTTACACTTCCATGTAACTGTCTTCTAAAGAGAATTGAAAATTCCTTCAATAAATATTTAGCACTTTCAACTTGACAAACACTGTTTTGGATCTTGATGTGTAAAATTAATAATAATAAGATTTCAGTACAATTTTTTGGCAATGTTGACAGTGTCCTGGAGGACATGTGATAGATACCACATACAAAAAT
>RJWT010000467.1:0-67220 GCA_004365215.1 Cuniculus paca
TCTTTCTTTCTTTCTTTCTTTCTTTCTTTCTTTCTTTCTTTTTCTTTCTTTTTTTCTCTCTCTCTCTCATTCTTCTGTCTTTTTTCTTTCTCCTTTCTTTGTCTTCTGTCTCTTCCTTTCTCTTTCTTTCTTTGTCTTCTTTTTCTTTCTTTCTTTCTTTCTTTCTTTCTTTCTTTCTTTCTTTCTTTCTCTATTTTCTTTCTCTCTCTCTTTCTTTCTTTCTTTCTTTCTCTTTCTTTCTTTCTTTCTTTCTTTCTTTCTTTCTTTCTTTCTTTCTTTCTTTCTTTCTTTCTTTCTTTCTTCTTTTCTTCCTGTTGAGGATTAAACCAAAGACCCTTTCCTTGAGCTATATCCTTAGTTCTTTATTTTTTAAAATTTTGAAATGGCATCTCTTGCTAGGTCGCTACATTGCCCAGACTGGGAGCTAGTTTGAGATTCTCTTACCTCAGTCTCCAAGGGAACTGAGACTACAGATGTGGGCCTGTTCTTTTCTGTATGGTTCTCAAAAAATACTTCAAGAATATAATTTTTTTCTGATGTTTGCCCTGATGTTAGTCATGCATACAGAAAGTATATTGGTTTTTTTCTGTACAAAATTGGTTCAAGAAGGTCTAAACCTGGGCTTACCTTATATTTTCACTTATATCATATTATAAAATTTTTTGCATAGTCAAGACATCACCATCATCATAGGTTTTAACTGAGTCTGTTTAAAATTGATGAATGTGACATTTAGGAAGGTTATGTGTTCACTATCATGAAGTAAGTCTGTGAACATTTAAATAATACGATTTTTGGTTTCGTACCTAGTGTTTTCCTTCTGCCTCAGACATACTGAAGGTTGTAAAGTCAGCAGGAATCCTACTGATTAACTAACAACAATAAAATATGATACTTACACTATAGACTTTGTTTCAGACAAAAGAGACTTTTTAAAATCTACACCAGGTCATTTAACTAAAAATTTCAACTTGAATATTAATTTTATTTAAAAATGTTCCTAGAAATTTTAGGGAGAAAATCAAAGCCCTTATATTTGTTTTGACAACTAATTAGTTTATGTATGGAAAACGTCTACCTTTCTGTGTGCATAATTAAGAGTCAACACTAGCATAAAACTGAATGGTTAATTAAAGCAATTAGGATTGTAGCAGATCATGGCATAATTTTTACCTTAAGAGGCATGAGCAGAATACATCACAGACTCTGATACAATATATCATTCAAAATAGCCTCTGTATAAAAAAAAAGGATATTGTAACCCTTTAAATTGCAGTTTCACTTGCTCTCTTTTATTTTTATTAATACACATTTGTAGTATTAATGATCCTGCATTAGAGTGACGCTAGGTATGAAACCAAAAATTATATTGTTTAAATGCTTTACAGATTTACTTCATGATAGTGAAGATATTACCTTGCTAAATCTCATATTCATCAGTTCTAAACAGCAGGAATCCATTCACACCCATGATGGTGGTGATGTCTTGGCTACTCTCTGATCAATATACATAATGATTATATTCATTTGGTCTGTGTATGTAACATATCCTGATCATTTTTGTTCCCTTCTTTTCCCCTTCTTACCCTCTTCCTCCATCTCTCTCACTCCTTCCCTTTTAAAAAAGATTCATTTTGTTCTTGGATTTATTTATATTTTCGGTCCCTCACATAAGCAAAACCATGCAATATCTAAAATTGCATGTTTGATTTGTTCCATGTAGAATTATGGTATCAAAGTGCATCCTTTAGTCATAAGTGACTCAAATTTGTCTTTATTTATGGCACAGTAGTACTCTGTTGTTTATAATTACCACATTTTCTTTGTGCATTCATCTGTTGATGGGCATACAGGCTGCTTTTGAGACTCAGCTATTATGAGTTGAAGTTTCACTTTCTCTTACTGTTGGCCCTGCTGTAAATACATTTACAAAAGAAAAAGTCTTACAGTTTGCCTGTTTCTCTAGACCTGGCGCATAACAAACTGAAACGCTTTATACATGGGAGCTATTATTCAAAACAATGACGTCTCCCATGTGAGTAGTTCCTTACCTGGGTCATACTCTAATACATTTCTTTAAGACCATGTAGCAGTGGTTGGTGATTTGGGCAGATACACCATGCCCTTGCCTCTATATTTCCCTTGTAGAGTGAGTATCCCTCTTACCTTAGCTAAGAAGTATCTAGAAGAGTGATAATGTTAGCATAGGCTTTGGAATAACATAATTCTGCATTCAAATTTATGTTTCACTGTGCTTTTCCTGATGAGTTTGTGTAAGACAATAAATTTTTCAAAGGCCAATTTTAGGAATTGATCATTAAAGCTGCAATGGTCTCAGAGATAGTGGTATATTCAGATATAATGAACCCCACACCTACACTTTTGAAAGCTCTCTTTAAAGAAAATAATACAAAATAGGAGCAGTTATAAACATTTATTTAGAAATAACAAGTAAATTATAATAAATTAAAAATTTAAGGTGTTTGGTGATTCCCATACATACAAACACAAACTGTAATTAACTATCTAAACACATCTTTGATGATACATTTTTTCAATTTGTTAGTCTGTATATTCTTTGAATATGACTTTATAACACAATTTTCTTTAGAGAACAGAAACATAATTCAGTCTTTCCACTAACATATTTGGATTATTTTCAAATTAATAATGACAATTTAGAAAAGTTCTGTCAATTTCACAAATTACTATTCATTATGTTGTGTGAACTTTTAAACATTATGTTCAGACTTTGGAAAATCCCATGTTATTTCATTTGTATAGAAGATATTTCAGATGTATTCTCTATGGTACTGCAGCAGATCTGTGCCCTAAATTCTAAGTGATATTAATTCATCTTATTTCACATAATTCCCATCTTTAAAAATGAATGTTAGCTGCCAGGCGTGGTGGGGCACACTTGTAATCACAGCACTAATCAACCTGAGGCAGGAGCATCACTGAAAATTTGAGGAGAACCAGGGGCACATAGGGAGTTCAAGGTCAGCATGAACAACAGCGAGACACTGTCTCAAAACAAAACAAAAAAAGAATAGTACATTTGTAGTCACTTTTCTTATAGAGTTCAGGTCTGAATGAAAGACTTTCTGTTGGAATTAAGTACTGATGGAAACTAAATACTTTGTTTACAATTTTATACTTCTAATGATTGCAGGAATTTTCCAACAAAAATAACAAAATGTGTTTTCCAAACATGTAGTGTTCACATGCTTTTATTGAGTATTCTTATTGCATTTATAAATGATTATGACTTTTGGCTTTGGGTCACAATGATGGAACCCTCAGCCTAGTAACCCTCCAGACTATCTGTCATTGCACAGCACATTCACAGAGCCTTAGCGAGAAATGCACTGCATCATTCAAATTCAAAAGTTGTGCATCTCTGACTTAATTTCTGCTAAGGGGAAATAAAAATTGCCTTGCCCACTTCAATGCTGCTTGACAAAAGGAGAAATATGGAGAGTAGGGGATTTTTAGAAAAGAAGTATGGTCTTAAGTAACTGCAGTGAAAATGTCTTAACTGTGTACATTTGCCAAATTTTAGAATTATCATAGATAACTCTTCTCAGTCCTCATCATCAACAAAGAATCTACCAAAATTTTTCGGTTACTATTTTTGAAATCACAGATTAAAACTACTGAATTATCACTTCTATAAATAATTCCAGTTACAAATATTAATTTGAAAATTAATTAAAATATGCAAAATATTAGAATACACAAAAACCTTGATAAAGTCAAGTACTTTCCTATTTTTCTTGACAGGTTCTGTTTAGCAACTCAATCATTAACAAATAATCCCTTTGCCACTTGATATGATATAAATAAAGTGATTCTACAAAACTGTTGGGGGAATATTAAATTTTGATTATCCTATCATAGTCCTTTAATAATGAAAATGTTCTCTTGAGAATGTATTATTCTCATTTTTTGTGGTCTAGCTGTAGTGGATAATGATTTTGTGTGTAGTTCAAAAATTTCTCCAACATTGTTATTAGTTTCTTAAAATTCTTTTGTTATAATTTACATTGCACTGAACAATCAACTTACTTTTCATGTCAATTATCACATTATATGTTGAAATTCTTAATGTATATAGACTTGAGATTAGTGAAACACACAAGGATATACATTATTGCAATTATTGCATTATAGATGGGTGAATTTCAGAGTACTATAGAGTATTAGTGTACTCAGGTTTCCAGACAGAAATACCATACAGTAAGTGGTTTAAACAATGGTAACTATTTTCTCACTGTTCTCAAGAGTAGAAGTCTAAAAACAAAGAGTAGAAGTCTATACTCAATACCAGCAGAGTTAGTTTATAGTGAATCCCTCTTCTTGCTTTGCAGACAAACACCTTCTGTGTCTTCTTATGGCTTTTATCTGTGAATATAGAGGACTCTCTTATATCTCCTCTTTTTCAAAGAACAATCCTCATAAAACGTGACCTGACCCTTAGGGCCTTATTTAACATTAATCCATTTTATAATTTAGGTCTAGAATGTCTCCTCAAATTCTTATGCATTCAGACATGCAGGGGGACACTGTATTCCTGGATGAATTTATTTATTGTGAATGTAGCAGCTGAGTGTGCTGTTGGGAGGTGGCTCATGTTTAGAAGGGGTGGGTCACTCAGTGGTGTGACATGGAAGGGTTTATCTTGCTCCCTTTCTGTTTTCTGGCCACCATAATGTGAGCAGTTTTCTTCTGCAAAGGCCCTTCTATCATGACATTTCTCCTTTGGATCCAAACAAAATTGGACTGATACTTCTGAAACTGTGAGCTAAAGTAAACCTTTCCTTCTCTAAGTTTTAGGTGTTGGGTAATATGTCTTAGTAAGGAAAATTGTGACTAAAACAATGTTCTTGAAGCATATATCTTGGAGTGTAGTCACACTGGTAGTTAGGTCTTTAGTTTATGATTTGGTTTGTGTGTGTGTGTGAAAATTTAGCTCATAACAAGAACTAATATAATAGATAATCAGATTCTAGAATATTGGATAATAGAAACTAAGGTAATAGGTCTTTAGTCTCAGGTTTTATAATACTGACTGGGAGTTGGAGTGGGTTTAATATGTGCTACATGTGCTATAGCTAGCTATACATTCCAGAGACTTCTAATACTTCTGATGTCTTTTTTTTTTTCTTTCTGTAGTTTTAGACCTTCCCTACCCTTGGTCCTCAGATAGTCTGTACTTGTAGCATTTTAGTTGCAAGCCAGTATTATCAATTAAAGTCACTTGGTGTGGTGGTAAGTTGTGTAGCGGGGGAAAATTCTATTACCTATGATCCAGTCTCAGCTCTTTGATGGGTTGGCTAGTGAGTCTTCTTTATGTTCTTTAGGAGATTTTCTTAACTTCTCAACTCTTAGGTGAAACAGGAACACTAAAAGGACCTGAATTGGATAAATGTCTTTCCTCCTGGTTAGTAAAGACTTTTCACATGGAGAGTATACCTTTGTTTTACGTAACATTATGGGCATATTGTAATTGTTACTTTCCCCTGCTTCCTGTAAATGTCATTGGGCATTCTTTTTTGGCTCTTTATGTTGAGAAACTGGCAGGTTTATTGAGAATAAATGCTTGCAAAGTAAAGGAATCCCTGATATGACTTGGATATAATTTGTCCCCATGAAGATTTATGATCATAATTAACCTCTAATGTCAACAGTGTTAAGAAACTTAACATTGGGACTAGTAAAACTTAATTGTTTCATGGAAATACTGCCCTTGTGAATGCATTCATGTTTTTCTCCAAAGACTGAGAAGGAGAAGTTCTCACTGGGAAGGATTAGTTTTCTCAGGAGCAGGTTATTACTAAATAAGCTTGGTACTACCCTTTGGTCACACTCACACTTGTGATCTTTTCTGCATTTATCCACTTGCTCTTCAGCTTTCTGCTATGGATTAAAATTGTACAAGATCCTCACCAGAAGTTGAGCAGATGCTCCCCCATGCATATGAGCTTCCAGAATCATAACCCAAATAAACCTTTTATTTTCATTAGTTCCCTGTCCTAATATTTTGTGATTATAACAGAAAATATAAGACACCTCATAATCACTCTCAAGTCAGTTCATAATAATCTCCCAGCAATTCATTAAAGTTGACATTTAAATATTTCTTACAAATATGTGTTGGTATTCAGACTTACTTCTCTAGATTTGCTTCTCTACCCAAATTTCAGGGCAGTTTTTCCTGAGGCCTCAGGTTGTCTGTTAAATGGAAAGAAGTCATTGATACTCAGTCTGTCCTCTTTTCCTGCTAAGAATGCACGGTTATCTTCCACACTCTTTACATGTCAGAGTTGAAGCCAGAAATTGTTTTGCTCTTTTCCTTCCCAAAAAGTTATACTAACTCCTAAGTGACAGTGTCTTAGTCTTTAATACCAATCATGTATATCATCTGAGAGCTTACTTTACAAGAGGTATTTTGCTAAGTACTTTATTCCCTATTTAATTGAAACATCATACATAGAGGTTGAAGATACATAATCTGGAGGTAAATGGCCTGGGTTCATATCCAAATGATATTATGTACTATGGGAGCTTGAGAAAGCTTTTTAGTTCTTTGTGCCTCAAATTCATCATCTGTACCTGAGGATATAATAAAACCTACTTCATAGGATTGTTATCAGGATTTAATGAGGTAACACATGAGAAGTGTCTAATATATTGTAAGAGCTAGGTCTTTGCTATTGTTCTCATTAATTCTGTTATAACCCCCTGAAATATATTTTTACAGAAAAAGGAAGGAACATAATCATAGATGGCTTAAGTACATTGAGTAGTTATATTAAGTGTCCAAACCCAATTTTAAGTGCCTGTGAGTTCAAGATAATATGGGTAAAAAGTTCACCCGTATTCCACAATTTCCTCAATAGGCCACATAATTTTTATTACTAAGTATAATGCTGTTAGGATACATTATAATAAATGTCATTTTAGAAGTTAGCTTTTATGATCTGTAATCCAGGCAATGTGATAAATTCATGCATTATTTGGCACAGCTGTCTCCTACAGAAGTTTTGATTGGCAGAATAACCATTTAGGTAAAAAAAAAAAATCTGAGTCTCATCAGAATTTCTCTAATTTTTGTTACCTTGTTAAATATTCACTTTCCATCAGATACTGAAATGAAGACTGAACTAGTGAGCTCATGCAGGGTTCAGAGAGTGCTAGGCATTTCTAAGTCCCTTCATTCACTTCCATTCAGAGTAATATCTAGTATTTAGTTTTCCTTCCCATTTTTCTATTTTTCTTATATAAAAGAGGGAAAACTTGTGTTTCTAACCAGTCAAACATCCTTTATAAGATTTTTCTTGTCATGACTCTGAGAATATCAGACAGTCACCAATGTAATAAAAATCATGTATGTCATTAATTATACCATAAAAATTTTCAACTTTGTAATGCCAATTATTTTTGGTATTAGATACCTCTTCACCAAGCTTTGTGCTCGCTAAGATTTTGGAGGTTTCTATGTTTAACAAAGATGAAAGTACATGAAAGGTATAATTTTCATTCTCAGGAAAACAATAAAAGTTACTAAAAAATAAAACTACCCAATATTTAGGATAAGAATTCCCACTTGGTGACCTTTTAAATTCAGAATTATATTGCCTACCATGTAGTTCTCTTCCGGGGACTCACCACTTTTTCATTCTGTTTAGTATTGTATTAACCTTCTTAGATATACTTATCCTGAACTGTAGTAAAATTTCACTGAATTAAAATAAAATTTTGATATACTAATCACTCTTTCACTCCAGTTGGTATTTAACCTGTTTCCTGAGCATCATTTCATCAGAATTCGGCCCCAAATTTAGCTTTGCGTCAAATACTGTATAATAACTTGCAGGAAACAGCATTTAAACAATTTTACTACTCTGTTTCTTTTCATTTCAGAAAGAATTACAACTATGCAAAAATTATTTTAAATAAAAATGATACTGTATTTTTATTTTGTTGACGTGTTGAGTCACGTATTATCATTCTCACAATTAATCAGTTTAAGTCAGAGATTTTGTTAAAGCTGATATTTGCGCTTAGCAACTTTTCCTTATGTATGCATTTCAATTCTAATTTAGCCTTAAATCCATAGCTAGCCTTAAACCCATAGCTGTCTAAGATTTGAAAACTTTAAAAAGAGTAAAATTATTTGCTATGGACAAAGATATTTGAGCACTGTGGGTAAAGACTATTGATATCCAAGTAAAGAAAAAGGTGATGGAATTTCCTAAGAGAGAACTCAGCATGTTAGAACACAAGGGGAAGTCCAGGAAGTGAAATGCGTTCAGTTTTAGTATGTAATTTTTATAGTGGTTGGCAGTAAGACCATGGCTGCTTCTAAAATAAAAATTGAACTGGTTAATGTAAATGTGTGTGTGTGTGTGTGTGTGTGTGTGTGTGTGTGTGTGTGTAAAACATATTGGATGTTTCTGGTATTTCTTCTGGTATTGCAACTGATTGTGAATATATTTATACATTTCCCTCAGAATTTAATGGCATATAATTTCAGTTATGAATTCACCCATTCTTAGGAACATTTTAAAAAAGAATGGATACCTCAAAATATGTATGAAGATGAGTATTTCAGAAAAAACAAATAGAATGGTTTGATAGTCTAAAAAGAAACCTGCGGTCACCTGAAGGAAACTGAGGTTTAATGAAGAGGCTATCTCAATTTTATTCCTGGGATTATGAGAAACATTCAAACTAAATGCACTCTTGAAACATTTGGAATGGAAGAAATTTTGTGACAAGGAAAAACTGAGTTGAGTTTTACAGATGTCATATTTCTATCTGCTTGAGCTAATTTTTAGCAAATTTACTGGGGTGTTTCATGTAAAATATTCACTGACACCACTATCATACAAACAGTGACAACTGAACAATTCATTTTTCCTCCCTCCTTGGTGCCTACAAGTACTTAATTTTTTCTACAAGATTATATTTCATACAAAAACATATCTATTACCTACTGTGCTGTCAAGGTATCAGTTTGCACGTTAGCCAGACAAGTTTAAATCTGTGTATGAGTCAATCACATTACAATTCACTTAACCTTTCTGATATACCTGTTTCATTATCTGCAGAGTGGAATGGAAATATCTAGAAAGGAAGGATATTATGAGGATTAAAGAATGCATTCAACAAATGGTGGTGCAGAGAGTTGCTGCTATCAGCCCACTTATCTCTTTGTTGTAGGATTCATTCCTAAGGGATATGAAGTAGAGTTTTCCTGTGATTCTTTAAATCTTAATAGAATAAAGTTGTCTCAATCACGTGTGTTTCATAGTAGGTAGATAAAATTTTACACTTGAAATAGGCCACAAGGAAAATTGTTTTTTGTTTGTTTTAGTAGCATTAACTGCACACACAATTTTATAACTCATTTATCTGTAAAACTTTATTCCTGTTACATCATTTAAGAAATGGTAATACTAGATACATGCACTCACAACTGAGTTGTCCAGAATTGCCAAGTAAGTTGATGTGCAGGGCCATATATCAAAATTATAGCAATAGCTAAACAATTTGTATCAATAATTATGATGTAAAGTCTAACAACATTTATTGACAAATAAAGCAAGATATCAATGGATTAATTACTTACAAATATCACATTTAGTGACAAGATTTCTGAAGGATAATATCTTTGGAAAAATTATTTAAGTAGGAGCTTGAACAAAAATGTTTTTTAACGTTTTCAGTATTATGTTACCAATTGAGTGTTTTTTTTTTTTTTGCACCAGGGATCAAACTCATGACCTTGCATTTGCCAGACAGGCATTTAGGCTACTGAGCTAAATCCCCAGCCCTTGTGTTTTTGAGACAGGGTGTCACTATGCCTTTCAGACTGGTCTTGAGCTCACTTTGTAGCCCAGGCTGGTCTTGAGCTCACAATGATCCACCTGTCTCAGCCTTCAGAGTGCTGGGATTACAGGCATGCACCACCAGGCCCGACCCAATTGAGTTTTTCTTTTTGCTTATTCGTTGATGATGGTGAAATTTATTTATACACATTTTCTTGCATGTGATGTTAATCTTTATTTGCTTGACTATTAAATATTATACATATCAAATAATAGCAGAATACAGGTAAAATATAGTAGAAATAGTTGATCATATAGCAATGTAAGAGTAATACTTATGTATGTAAATATGACTGTGAACATGAAGTAGGTAAGATAGGCCTGAGAATGTACTGAAGGATTATAAATATTAAATTCACAGAAACATATAATGGAATTATAGAGTATGAATGTAGCTAAAACTAAAATTAGCTGCATATATTTAAAAATAAATACCAGTGACTTAAATGAGACAATTGATTTTTTTGTTGTTATAGCTAAAACATTATCAAAGAAGCTGCTAAGTAGATTTCAGTATCATCAGAGCTAAGAAATTTTTTTTGTGGTTGTTTCTTCTTATGTATTATGCATGGCTCCAGTTCTCAAAGTTTATCTAAAATGGATCTGCAAACGAAGGCCTATTAAACAAATCCACTGTCCACCAAACTGTGCATCAAATTTTACTGGAACACAGATATGCCTTCTCATTTATGTGTATGGCAGTTATCATGCTAAAAAGTGGAAACAGCATGATAGTGACAGAGACTGGGAAATACATATCTGTCTCACATTTTATGTAAGTAGTTTGCTAACTCATAGTTTAAACCAGTGTTATTAAATAAAAATAGAATGTCATCAAAGTACGTAAGTTTAAACTTTTTAGAAGGCATAATATATGAAGTTAAAAAATCTAAAGGCAAAATAAATTTGTGTAACTTATTTATCCTTTATTTTAAAGAATATAATTTCAAAACATACCAATTTGTAAAATAACACAATATTTTTAATTTTATATAAGTCTTTGAAATTTGTATTACATTTCAGTGTGGACTTCTCACCCTTCAAGGACTCAAATGATGGCAAAAAATACTAAGAGACTAACATCGTGGACAAAAGGAGACTAATATGGTTATATGATTATCACCCATTTCTTTTATTTTCTAGATGGCAAGTAGAGAGAAAGGAAGAAAATTTATGACACTCTAACTGGAAACAGTTTTATATAACACTGTTACTCTAACTTTCTTTGTCCAAAATGCTCATTAGATTATAGATAGATTGTTATTCACTTAATGAGGAAGAAGGATAAATGCATGTTAGAGGGCTGGCTCAACAGCACAGTGCCTACCTGGCAAGCACAAAGTCCTGAGTTTGATCCCCAGTACCAAAAAAAAAAAAAAAAAAAGCATGCTAAAGATAGGTAAATAACATATAGAAGCTACTTCAAATTTTGCACAAGTAATCAAAAGAAAATATAGAATTTCAGATTAAAATTAATACATGTGTGTTAGCATATCATTGTTGAGCAAGACAGTGTTAGCAAAGGTTATCAGGAGAAGGCGTCAACAGTATTTTAAAGTTTAATGAAATTTCATTTTAAATGAAAACCTGCTATTTCTACTTCTAAAGAAAGTTAAATAATAGAGATTAGTTTATCTTTCCAACTAAAAAAAAAGACTAAAAAACTGGACCGAATAGTTAAAAAAATTATCTTTTAAGGTATTAGACTTTGGACTATGCATGCCAGTAATTTATGATAGTTGGAAACTAAAATAAACACTTTGGATGTCTATCCTTATCTGAAAGTACCAATCTTCAGATACAGTAACACAAACTAAATAAGTAGAAGTGATAATTATAGTAATTATATTGATTACAGCTATGGTGTTTATATATAGGTTAAAATTTACTGTCAAATAAAATTATATATACAGATATATGTAATTTTTGTCCTTTTTATGAATGAAATATATAAAAAATAGATGGAAAGATATAATACCAAATATCCAAATTTATCTGTTCATAGGCTGCCTGAAAAATAATGTTTCATGAATTCATAGAAAAATCTCCAACTGTCTAGTGGGTTAGATAGATGTTATAGACTGTATTGTGGTTTTCACATTCACATTACTATAGGTAGCAAAGTGAGGTAGAAGTATCGTAGGCAGTTAGTCAAGGTTGGGCCCTTGAGAGATCAATGCAGAAGACAACTCTGACTGGAAACTATACACTGAAGGCCAGACTCAGGAAAAAGAAGAGCTACTCACCCATATACCTCCCCTAGGAATATACAGCAGTGATTGATATTCTGTGTAGGCATCAATCACCTTGGGGTAGAGGACCAAATTTCCTTAACCCACCCCTTCCAGAAAAGTCCTTGTCTGTCCAGTGAAAATTGAACACGCTTACTGCTTACTATGTGACTTGTTTCCACATTTAATCCTCATTGAAATAATATTACCCAAGTGACAATGCTTGTAAACTTATTGGTTGAGCATAGTTTGTCCTACCTCACATCCATCCTATGACTTGCCATTGGATCGATATTACCTAAGTGACTATACTTGTAATTTTATTGATTGGTTATAGTTCTGTCCCACCTTAGGTCTGCCTCACATAGTGGCTTTGTTCAACAAAACACCCTTGAGAAGTAGGGTTGGTGGGCAACCCACTTTCCAGGCCCCTTTCTGTCCCTCTCAGACAGAGGATTTGTTTCTTTCAATAAATTCTTCCTATGCATAACCTCCATTATTTCTATAATTCATTTCTCAATTTTAGAGAACACGAACTTGTTATTTTGGATATCTAGCAGGTTGAAGAATTCCATTCTCCTATATCAACACCATGAGAACATTAATTCTCTATGGTACTGTATGTATAGATGGAGACTTCAGAAAGAAAATAGAGTTCAATGAAGTCACAGGGTTCATTATTAACACTATCAAACTGTGTCCTGCAACAGGAAGAGACTTCATGCTCTGTACTGCTAGGCTGAGGATGCCACAGGGAGGCAAGTTTCTGAATCCAGGAACAAAGCTCTTCCTGGCACCTGATCTTACTGGTGGACTAGTTTAGGATTTCCAGTCTCCCAATCTATGAGAAAATAAATGTTTGAAGTTTAAACCATCAACTATGGCATTTTGTTGTGATGGCACAAGCATACTAATGTGTATGTATATATATCTATAAAGTGGAAAATGAACTTTTAAATTTTAGGGTGATTGTCAAATCTTACTTAATATTCACAAGCACAAAAGACAGTTTAAAATTTATTTCATTGAAACACAGGCTTTATACCAAAATTTAGGAAGTAATCTGCTATCTTTTGTGTATTAAGCATGCAATACTTGAAATTTACATAATTTATTGAGATAGGTTTTTAACATCTGATATAACAACTATAGTTGCTTCATTAACTAGTAAGCATTTCAAATGCTCCTCACCCTTGTCTGCTCCCAGAAAAAAAAGCTATATACTTGCTTTCCTAGACTCCTTTGAGCCCATGGGTTTCTGTGAAACACTTTTGGTTAATTTACCACTATTACAGTCTGTTGGGAGCTTCTGGAATGTCTTTTGCCTTTCCTGATAACAGGAAATGACATTTTTCCACATCTTCCAATTCATTTTCTTTTTAATGCAAATACAATGGTTGATGCTGAAGGCTATCTTGCCATAAGAAAGGAAAGGAACATAAATGAAAGATATGAAAGAACTATCACCTTTAGCAACTGAATGAACTCTGATGTACCCTTACTATACAAAAGTAAATAAATAAAAAAAGAAAGAAAGAAAGAAAGAAAGAGAAAGAAAGAAGGAAAGAAAGAAAGAGAAAGAAAGAAAGAAAAAGAAAGAAAGAAAGAGAGAAAGAAAGAGAGAAAGAAAGAAAGAAAGAAAGAAAGAAAGAAGAAAGAAAGAAAGAAAGAAAGAAAGAAAGAAAGAAAGAAAGAAAGAAAGAAAGAGAAAGAAAGCAAGCAAGCGGTGACAGCATTCACTTATTTAAACCACTGGACACTAATGCTCTGTTTTGTTCTGTTTTATGAAGTCGAACACATTCTTGAGCAATAAAAACAGTGTGTATCAAAATTTTTGTTTGACAGAGTTATAGAAATGAAGGGTTAGCATTTATTCCAAACACTTTAGAGTCTAAGGGAGATGAAGAACCAATAAAGAAATGATCAGAAATACCTATTCCTCTAAAAGGAAGGCACAACATTAAGGAATTATCCAGAAAATCATCACGTAGCAAGGACAAGGCAGAGAGGTGTTCCTGAGAATGGATGCTTGAGGAAAAAACAGAGAATTGTTTCATAAGAAAAAATGATGGATAGGCATTTTATCCTCAAAAAGTAGTTGCCTATCTGAAATATCTTTTTTCTTCCTGCAAAATATGCCTTTAAACCATCACTCCTCTTTCTCCCTCTCCCCTCAACCCTAGTTCACATTGCACTTTGAGTATCCCCATTTACCCTGTCCCCAAACCCATTTCTTGCTAGAAGCTACAGCGATCAGTTTAGAAGAGATCTATGTCGATCCCCTAATTTAAATTTTGTATTAGTCTTTCATTACACTTCAAGTAAAATATTTATAAATTATTCTACATAACAGGCGTCTAGAAACAATGAAGACAAGATAGAAACTGAGGCAAATTAGGCAACCAACAAATAATTCTTTAAAGTTAAGCTTGAATTATCTGAAGTGATAAATGCATGAACTAGCTACATTACATAATCAAAACCTTGACACTAATTATTTTTGAACAGCAAAAGACTTGAGTGTAAGATCTATTTATTTTTATTCTTTTGAGAGAAATGACTCCAGGAAATAAAAAAAGGATGAAAAAAGAAACAAAACATTCCTGGACCAGTTAATCTGAATAGCATTAAGGTCTCATTGTGTGCGGGGCGGGAAAATGAATCTGACACAGTTCATTACAAATTCAGTGAAACAGCATCATGCAGCTTATAATAAAAACCTGGTTCATATACCAACATTTCAGAAAGTATTTATGTGAAGGAAAAAGTAAGAACTCCTTGATGTAATACACACCATGATGTATGTTGGAACAAGAAACTTCAACTATCAGCAATTGAGAACACAGAAAACAAAATATTTAACTCA
Organism: Cuniculus paca; assembly: GCA_004365215.1. NCBI lineage: Eukaryota > Metazoa > Chordata > Mammalia > Rodentia > Cuniculidae > Cuniculus > Cuniculus paca. Next base: position 14,997 of record RJWT010000467.1, read on the forward strand.
TGACTTCACGTAGATTCTTTCATTTTGCAAAGAAAACACTTTTTACTTTCATCAGTAGAAAGGTACTAAGATTTTTGAGTCATGCAAATGGAGTAAAATTGTTTACAGTGGAGTAAAGTGTATATTTAAATACCCTGAGCCTCTGAAGATAGCTTTCATACTGCTGTCTTGGCTCATCTGTGTTTGTGAGTATGGGATCGAGAACCAATTAATACCTCTGTGCTCTTTTTCTTGAGGAAATGTGAAAAAGAGGAATAAGAATTGGAAAAAGTAACTGAACAGTTATGAGAATAGTCTGAGAACTTGAAACTACAGACTATGATAAGTCACATATTATGAAGTTACCAAATCTCCCTCAGTTCCACATTACTGAGAATGTGCTACAGTTTCATGTGTGTGGGTACGTATCTTCTTTTTCTCACTGTAAAAATAACTGTATTTTTAATTGGCTGCAGGATTATTTCTTCGCTATATGACACCCAATCTTTGCACTTAAAAATTTCTTGTTCCAGTGGGAGAAAAGAGATCCTTGAACAAAAAAGCATGTGTTCAGCACTCAATAACTCAAGTAATAATACAATTAATTAAAGAAAACAATATTAACTACATGTTTTAGATATCAAGTGTGGTTTCATGGAGGCAATGCTATGCATCTACTCAGATAAATGTATTCAGTAGCAGCAGTGCCTACCTTCTTGTTCTGCTTGCACAGAGTAAGAGCTGTGGCTACTATAACCCATACGGAAAGGAGGCAGAATTGATGTGAATGGAAATTCAGAATGAGTAAAATTTCATTCAGTCTTCTAAAATTAGGCAGCTGTCCTTACCAGTCCCTGTCATTACCAGTGAGATTACAGAAATAACAGAATGTTACTAAATTCATAAGGAATAAATTTAATGAAATGGCAGTCTTGCAACCACCCGTGAGCACTTTGTTCCCAAAGGACATAGAAAATAAGCAATTGTTCAGACCTAACCTTTCAATTAAGGAGATGGGAGGAAATCTGTTGTGTGTAGCAGTTCAAGATGAATAAAGAGAGGATGTTTTAAAGTGAAATACAGCAGCTGAAAGGCATGGCCACTTGTGTCAAATTCAATCTATTAACTGCAAATTTGATTGGTATGATGTTGCAGGACAGAGTAATAGATGGGGTGATGAGGTCTTCAGAGTCATTACAGAGCTGAAAGAATTGAGATGAGCTTCTTCGTTGAAGATGAAGGGATTATAAGCCTTGCTTTTAGTTAGTTTGAAAAGACAAAACTGCCTATAAGATCTGACACATAGCAGAGTGCTACATGAAAGGTAGTTTTCTTCTCTTTCCTTTTTTAACTCAAGTTTCCGTCCTGGAAATTGAGAACAAATTATTATTGAGGACTCTGCAATAATTTGCTAGCTTTCGCCTGTTTAATTCAATAACCGTATAATTGTAAATACTAAATCCAACGTAAGTAATTACAAGAGAATAATGATAGAATTGTCATCGTTCAAAGTAATTTTGCACAGTGGAGACCAAAATGCAGTCTACGGTTTTTGCTATAAAATGTAAGCATAGTCTCTAAACAGGTTAACAAGGTAAAAGTCCAGATAGCAATTATTGTTAATATAAAAGTATACCATGCCATAAATAGGAAAATGTAGAAGTGGTGTTTAGCGAGAAAAAAAATGTTTCTGGTATGATTGGGTGATATTAACAAAACAATTGAACTGGGGCGACTTTCATAAAGGAATAACAGCAAGCATGATAATTTGAACAGGGAATTACCTTCCCCATATCACGTGACTATCTAAGCAATCAAGAAGGGTAACAGAATGGAAAAGTTCCAAAATTTTCAGTGGCAGAGGAACAGAAAGTTTTATTCACTCGTACTCAGAAACTTATTAAATTGCCAAATGGCAAACGCTACACTAAACATGGAGCATGAGATAGTCATAAGGCATTTGCAGTACCTACCCTGTGGAATACATTATTTCAGTGAGGAAGAAAGACATTTTGACATCATCTCTTTTTAAGAGTTTGCCAAGTAAAGAAAAAGAAAAAATTTTTTGCCAAGTAAAAGCCCATACTATACTCTTCATGAATTCAGATTTTCTATGTTTTAATTTTCTGATCGTTTTGTCTCATCTTAACTAATTATTCTATATGATCTCATATTGGAACATAGTATGTATTAAACAAATATTTATCAAATGTTTGAGTAATCAAATGAAAAGGGAAATATCAATCTGGTTAAAGGGAAAATATTTTTCTTTCCTTTGGGAGTGCTATATAAATTTTATGTCATGAACCCCGTTAGTAATGAGTAAATAAATAAGTCCACATAATCTTACCATAAATTTAGCATTTTAATGCACACATACTAATGTGTTAATATCTTAATAATACTAATAAATGTAACTAAAGACTCACAGTGATCTTCCTGCCTCAGCCTCCTGAGTGCTGGGATTATAGGCATGTGTCACCACAGCTGGTTTCTCAGGGTAAATATAAATGGCACTATATAGCATAGTTAAATTTTAAAAAGACATTAATTTTTCTGTAATTCTAAAAGGGAAAGCTAGAGGAGCACATGGTTTAGAATTGGTATAATTGGTTAAATGTCTGGTACCTCTCACTGGAGCAAAATCATTCATACAAATCACATGTAGAGTGATCATTATAATAGTTGAATCATTAGATGAGTTATGTATGTTTAATAGTTACAACCAAATTCCTCCTAAAGATGTTTTAAAAAACAAAATATGTTCCAGTTTGATCTTTGAAACATTTAAACTTTTTTAAAAAATTGCTTGTAGACCTCTCAGAGCTCATTTAAATATGTCATATGCAAAGAAGACAATATAAAAAATGAAATGTATTTTAAAATTTTAAAACGTTATTAATAAACATTATACTTGGTTAGATTTAATCTACTTAAATTTTCTTGTAAAAAAATCTGGTTTTATTTTCTCATGATTTTCTCCCAGGGACTTGAAACAATATGGCCAAAATGCTGGTAAATTATATTGTAAAGGAATGTGGTTACCATGTATGAATTACCATCTATACAAAAGCCAGGAAACTGCCAGGGAACTTCATAAAAAAGAATACCCCATCAATGATACATTTTGACGGTTTGAAGAATCACTTTGAAATGTCTCCTTACAATTTTATGGGCATTGTTAGTCTTCCTGACTTCTGCCATCTATGCTGGAAATCCTGCTTAACTTTTATCATGTGTATTGGATATCGCAATACTTTTAGGAATAGCTTATAGTTAAGCATGAAAGTAGGCTGACAGGGATTACAGTATACCTCAGAAATGGATCCTGTACTCATCCCAGCAAAGAGAACTCAAAATGTTCAGGGATAAATAATAAGAAACAAACCCAGCCATTTCTAGTGTCCTCAATGTGTGTGTTTGTGCATCTATGTGTGTTTGTGCATCTATGTGTGCTTAATTCTACAACCAATCCACACAACACACTTTCAAGCCTTATTGATTTCTGTTCTTAAAGGTGTGATGAGAGCAGTGCACATGGTAAATTTATGCTAGATGTTTATTACAGGAAACAAGATGAATTCAAAGACACACACAGGATGTGCACTCATCAGCAGCAGTTGTTTTCCTTTGATTGGCATTACTTCACACAATACACAATACCATGACATGGTCACAATTCTACTGCCTTTATCATGAATAATCTTAAGAGAATGAGTTATCAAAATTCACAAAACCTTCCTGTTATGTTGGCTTTGAACAGCCGTGTACATGTTTTTGAGCAATCACTGTGGCCAAGAAGTTAGAATTCTTTGACTAGGAACTAGTATTTCCAATGTCAAATATGTGACATAAATTAAACTAGTTACTTCCAGACCAGATATACCGTGATTCTGCAGAGCCCCTTTCCATTGAAAAGTCAAAATCTGTTAGCCTAATACAAAATAGATGATGGTTAATCCAATTTAACAGGTATCATAATCAGTGGAAAACCCTTCTTTGACATATTCTTATCAAAATGGTACTTCCTTCTATTGTAATATATCATGTTTTGTGGTGGTAAAACTTTGATATAGTATGGTATATTGCAGAGTTCTTGTTTTTTATGGAAGATTTTCCTCTAGATTTTCACATAAAAAGGTATCATAAATTTATCAACTATTGTATCTCAAAATGTATCCATGTTTTCAATTGCAATGACAATTTGGGTTTTATAGGATTAGTTTTCATCATTATTTGAATTTTATTTATCAGTATACTTAAGAAATTGAATTGAGACTATATCACTGGGGGGAAAATTTTATGAACATCCAGTAGATTTTTTACATCCAAGTCATTTTTGCTCAAATGGCATCCTTTTGAAGTGGAATTTAGCAAACTATTCATGCTTTATAAGAGTGTGTGCTTCTGAAATTCAGAGATCACAGTCGTTAGAGAAGGGAAGATCTTTAAAATGATCACTAAGTTGAGTTTAGGAATTCCAGGTGTAGAGAGTTTGAAAAACACAGTCCCTGATTTTATAGTGGAAAAATGTGCTTTTAAAGTTACAATATAATGTTGAAATATAAAACAATTTTCAATTGCTGATGAAGACTACATTTTTCTAGTTCTTTTTAAATGAAAAAAAATTTGCATTTTTCTCATGGCACTTTAATATATAGCTTCTTTTAATCTGTTTTGAAGGTGTAGTTTTGAGTTGTCCAAGACACTTCACAACATAATAGAAAAAATTAATACATGCATGAATTTTTATATATTTGGATGCATATTCTCACACACACACATATATATGTATATATATATATATATATATATATATATGCATCTATATAATTGTATACCATATGTGACTTCTAGAGTAAATCCTGTAGCTAGAGAGTGTTTTTCAATGACTTAGTTAATGCTCACTTACCATTTAAAAATTCCTTATTTTTAAGTTACTGACATTTTATATAATAACGTTTTATTTTATTTCACAAACAAAGCTGATAATTTCAATTTTCTTTTAGTTTTGGGTAATACGATAATGCACATTTTTCAAACTTTAGAATTCTAATACAGTATCACTAGCAATACATACTTTTTCTTCTAAAATGTGACATAAAATTTTTGTATTCTCTATTTTAAAGTATTGATCAAGGAATATATTTTAAAAATCAATTTTAATTGTCATATCATTGTTTAATTCCAGATTTATTATTTTATATAATGGACAAGCAACATTATTTTGAAAAGCAGATTGAAAGCTGGATAATTTTTCTGTTTTCATATTTATACCCTTTATTTATGACTTTAAAACTGAAAATAGAAATTCATCAAAATCTACTTCTCTGAAAGTTGTCTTTTCTGAAACCAGTAATCTGTAAATTAAGAAAACTACAGAATTTGCATTATAAAATTAAAATAGCTAATAAGAAATCCCCTTAAATTTATAGGAAAGCAATCTATTAGTCTTACAAAGAATCATAGCAGGCACTTTTACTGTATTAGAGCTCACTTAAATGACCTCATCTTAACTAGACTACCTATGTGCTAAGGCAAAGTGATTCTGCATTTACCCTGATTTATGTGTTGAACCCTATCCACCAAGGTGGTGGTATTAGGAGGTGAGAATTTTTGAAGGTGATGACACATGAGGCAGAGTTCATTAATGGGGATTAGTATCCCTATAAAACTGACTTCCCACATAGCGAGCACCTTCGACCATAAGATAAAGAAGACACTGTCTCTGATGAAGCAAGCCCTTATCAGACCACACCACTGCTTTCATCTAAGGTTTTGTGGCCGCCAAAACTGTAAGAAATAAATGTCTTCTGTGTGAATGTTAGCCAATTTGGGGGCTTTTGGTACATGTCAGTCAAACTGACTAAAGTACTCTGTAAAGAGTTTATGTCTAAATAGATGCACATTTATAACTAAAAGGTTTGGGACTTCAATATATACTTTTTGAGTGACATAATCAAATTAATAACAAGGATTGACTGTGGAACATGTGTTATCAAAAAGATGAGCATATCAACAATCTGGAAACCATACCACATGCCAAGGACAGTGAGACATAATTTCAAGCATATATTAAAGTAACAAAGTAGGAAATAAAAAAATAAAAGACAAAAAATCAGCATAAACAGAGAAAGGAATATCCCATAAATTTCAATAAGGCATAAATTAAATAACTGATAGAAATGTATATGTGATTTATATATAAATGATTCTATGATTTCAATAATAAAGTGAAAAATTAACTATGCTACTTGAGTACAGCTTATAAGAGGCAGTATGCTTTGTGATATATATTTGAGAAAAAACTAAATATATTTTTATGTATAGAACTTCCTGATTACTTTTATGTAATCAAGAAAGTAGTTCAATGAAAATCACATTATTTCCCACTGGAAGTAAATGTATTTAAAGAAGTACTATTATGATTACTTATCAATTATAGTTTTTTATTTTCTTGTCATAGTATGAAATTGTATTGTCATCTAACTAAAACTATAGAAAGAAAAATTTAAGAAAAATTTAAAAATACAGAAATGTATAAAGAAGAAAATAATAAGAATTATCAAATCATTTGAAAAGATTCTTAGCATAACATTATAAATGATATCCACAAGCAAAATATCAATACAGTGTTTTTTGTGTCCTAAAATATGTAGATGGTGGAAATTTGAAAAAATTTTCATCAATCTAATTTTCCTAATTGATCAGCAATGATCAAGAAAGGGCTAAAGCAGTATGTTAATGGTTAAATCAAATCATTTTTTGCAAACTTCATTGCAGTTAGAAATGCCATATTCCATCTACTCTGCACTACTTTACCACATGAGATTTCTCTAAGTAAAGTAGGTTAAGGAATGAAAGTAAGCACGCTTATATTTATTCAAAGAGGATAATTCTTTGCCCAACTTAAAATGTTTTCATGGCTCTTTTTCCCTTCAATGGATTATTTGACAAAATCTGCTTTTTTCTTGTTTACTTCCAGGCTATTTATCAATAAACCCTCTAGAGTAGAAAATTATTTGAAATGCTCAGAATTCTTTAGCTTAGCACATCTGCAAAATCTGTTGTCTTTAATAACAAAACCTATTACTTCTCTAATTTTCACAGAAGTAACTTCTATCCATTATTTATGTTACTTCTTAAATCTATCATCTAGCCCAGCAGTCTTAATAAGTAAACCAATATTATCTTAACTTCTACTTTTATGCATTTTACAGAGTAAACTGTATTATAGCACTCATCACCTGCTATTGAAACTTGACCAAATCTTGAGTCAATTCCTTGTACTATATAATGAAGATAGAAGTTTGTCTTATCTTATTCCTAAACTGTAAACACAGCTTGATACTTAGAATAGACACAATCAATAAATAAACACATCTATAATTCTAATATATTTTCTATCTTAGCATACTTTTAGATGAAATGATTTTAAAACAATGACAATTCTTTCATAGAATTTCATATAGGTTAAATTATAAGCATGAGTTCTTTATTAATCCTCACATAAAAATTTGCTTCACTCTACAAATACAATTTATTTTAGTCTTTTAAGTGCACTATAGATCCGAGAATATCTGTTTGCTAAATAACTAAATAAATATATAGAGAACATATTTCATAAATCTGAGACACCGTTTGTCATTGTGGAATTTTGTCAATTACTCTGAAACCTGTAAGATTTACTAAAATAATTATTATATTTGATCCTAGTGCTTATTTAGAATGTTTGCATTCCTTCTCTCAGCAAAAGTCTAATAGTTCCCTGAAATTTCAATAGTATTTTTATACATAGAGAAGTGACTCATACTTTAAGGAAAATAACTGAAAATCGATAAAGCCTATTATGTCTTTTTTCCTAAATTTCAAATTTTGACCTGTAACTGATGTACAAATTGAAGATTATAAATGATAGAACAGTTTTACACATTTCTACAAAGTGTGTAGCACTGCACAAGTTACTGGACCAATGTTTCACATTATCTATGTAGACTTTATATACATTGGTATTAATGCTTGTGATGTTTATGCTCAAGAATTTTTGTATAATCTGCTTGAATGTAATATATAGTAGTACTAGGCTAGCAAATATTCCTGATTGTCTGACATTTCTCATAGAAGGATTATACTATCATACAGTCCTCAAAGTCACTCTTGCCTATATTTTCAATGAATTTGAAAGCATAAGTAATAGGGATTGTACCTTTTCTGAGCTGAAGTTTTCAGAGATAGCAGAATTTTAAATATTTGTTTTTCCTCTGTACCAAGACCAGTAACGTCCCAAATAGGGCTGCTGTAACACTGTGCATTTACAAGAGGAGACATAAAGCAAAACTACAGTTGACCCTACAGTTCCTTCCTAGCTATATAAATGTCACCACTTAACCTTTCAAAGCTTCGGGTTTTTGTTTTTGTTTTTTGGGGGGTTTTTTTTGAAACATGAGGAATAATATATATTCAAGTGTCACTTTGTTGATAATTAAATATATTTTAAATGGATATGAAGAAGTAAGACTAGTGGAGATTACTGTATAAATAATAACTGAAAATTCTTTGTTATAATTTTTGAAATTTAGGTGGAAGACAATAAATCTATGATCATCTTCAATATTAATCTGTGAATTTTTGCTTTCAAAAAATATTGAAAAATCATGTGAAACCACCTCACATATATTCAGAAGTTTCAATATTATGTTAAATAATTAAAAATATATTACTGAACATTGAACCCTAGGTACTCCACCACTGAGTTTTATTTTCAGCCATTTTTACTTTTTATTTGGACACAGGGTCTCATCAAGTTGCCTAGGATGGCCTAGAACTCATGAGTTTTTCGCCTCAGCCTCCCTAGTAGCTGCAATGCTGAAGTGCACTACCATGCTCAGCAAAGCCCATGGCTTTTCAGATTTTGCTGTCTGCAAAACAGTTGTAAATTTGTTTGTTAAGCTTTCAATTCAATTAAGTACTTCATAGTCCTTTTTCATGTTTCTTATATCTATCTTTTGTGAAACTTTTTTGAAAAGTTATAAAGAAAAATAGAAAAATAATAAAATGAACATTTATTTATTTGACATCTAGATTCAGTAACTGTTAGGATTTTTCTGTATTTGATTAATGTTTCCATGTATTTAAATATCTATTTGCCATAATTGCAAGCCTCTGTAAAGAATATTCCAGAAATCTGGAAGATTAATTTTCAATAATTTATAGCACATCTCAAAAAAGAGAAGAAAATTTTTTTCAATATATTCTTGGCTCCACTAATTCCTAAAATTAAAATCCCAAATAACTAATCCCTAGTTAATTTAAATTTTTCTATCCTGCCATTACTTACCAGGCATGTAAAGCAAAGAATTATACAGTGGATGTGGAGTGGTTATTTCCTTTTTAAAACATAGGTTACAAAAGAATCTACTTTCAGCCTTGGGTTCCATAGACTCACATACAAGTATGAATCATATGGATGTACAAATCAGATATGTAGCAAAATTCTTACCAAAATCTTAGAAAAGAAGTTACAATCAAATGCACATCTTTTATAGGATTAGACCATGATGAGTAGATAAAGACATTCATTATTGGAGAAAAATGAAAAATAATGGTGCCAGTTACTAAATTTTTCAGGGGAGAATAAAAGTAATTAGAGATGAAACTGCTTAACAGAGAATGAGATAGTATAGTAGGGGAAAGTTTGGTGGCATGCCTGGAAGAGGAAGAATATACTTAAAATATGTGGCTTCTGGGGTATTTTTCTGAGAATATACTATGGAACACTAGAAGATGTATAAAGACATATTAAGAAAAAGTCCAGCGATATAAGTAACTTAAATGAATCTAGTGACTAGCAGTTGTCTTTCGTGTCTCTGTCTGTTGAAGGATAGAGGTTACTCACTGGTCTGAAAATTGGAAGAATGACAAAATACTAAAGCAAGATTTAATGCTATATTTTATGCTTTAATTTGTAAGTAAGATGCCTTAAAAATAGAATGGGCAGATGATTTAATGAAAGTTGAAGACAGAAGTGTGCTTCTCAAGATAATTTTAAAGTCAAATTATGCCATCTTGCTCATGTTTAGGAAGGTATTGTTTCCTCCCTTGCATATGGTAGAACAATAGAATTTGTTAAACACTGTGGGAAGCAGTAGTGCATGGTGATGGCTGCTGATGTATTACACTAATACCGTTTTGGAGTGACAGCCCTCCTGATGATGTATTACACTAATATTGTAGTTTATCACACAAGCAGTACTCTGATGATGCATTGCAGCAATATATCAAGAAAACCAGTTGTGTTTATTTTCTTTCTCACTAATCTAAGTCAGGTCCAAAAATTCTGATAAAAAAGTAAATTGTTGGTTTTCATTTTATTTGATATGGGAAAAGTCTTTGATAAAGAGTATGGCATTGTAGTTTGTTTAAAAATGTTAACAACCACTAAAACTCAATCACTATTTACTTTGGAGTTTAATATTTATGTCATAGTTTTGCTTTAGAAATCAGTCAGTGTATTCAGTGAAGTTTTGTTTTAATATCAGCAAGACAGAGTTTTGTATAGACAGTATCTAAAGTAAATTTTATATTTAGATAGAGAACACTATTTTAGGTTAAATCCAAATACAATAATACGTGCTCCAGGAAGTATAATTAAGGAAATAAAGTCATATTGTTTGTATTAATTTCATAATTTATGAAATCTAAACATTGCCATTTTATAACATAGATTAGCCTTTGAAAGTTCCTCATTTTCTTCAGTAATCAGGAAACTTTGCTGTGGATGATTACATGATTTGGAACACTAAAGTGTGGCTTAATTCTGGATACTGGAGAGAAAATGAGGCAACTTGGGGAGTAAGGAGTTGCAAAGGAGAAAGTGGCAGGTGGTGGGACTGGAAGAGAAGACTGGGGAGGCTGGAAGCGCCCATGAGCAGGGAGTTGAGACTCGTCAACAGTGCTACTTCAGAAAAGTCAGCTTGAGATTTAAGTTTGATTATCAAGGGGAACTCCAATTGCAAAATGCGCGTTTATAAGTGAGAATTACCAAAATATCTTTAGGATAAAAACCAGACTGCACAGCAGGGGGTAATCCTGGGGTACAAAAATATAGAGCAATCTTTAGGAAATCCTTGATGAGGAACTTCTCACCCACATTCATTAAAAAAAAATAAAGTGTTTGTTTATACTGTGTGTTACACACGATCCTGGAAGAGGGCAACTCAGGAGAGATAATCTGCAAATAAAATGACTTAAGGAGAAAGAAAACTGATGCTTAAAGGGTGCATAATTATTTTAACGATAAATTATATTTCTAGAAACTCAGAAATGTATGCACAACTAGTCTTGTATTTGACATTTAATAATTTTTTTGTTCCAGAGTGACTGGAAAATTTCAGACTAAAAGAGTAGTGGTCTTTTCCTAATAAATCTTCATTTTGCTTCTGTATGTTAAATTTTCCCCACATTTACAAAACCACACATATACTCAAAGAAAATGCACAGTAGAATTGGATCAGATGTATTAATCAGTTTTTTATTGCTGGAAAATAATACTCATTGCCCATCACTTAGAGGATGAAAGGTTTCATTTAACTCAGTTTCAGGTTATTCAGCACAGGGACTGCTGACTCTAAGGCAAAAGCATCATGGTGAAGGGCACTGGGGAGCAAAGTTACTTACTTCATGGTGTCCAAGAAGTAGAACGTGGGAGCAACATCAGAGAGAGAGAGAGTTAGGACCAGATTTGGTGCCCAAAGTCGTACCTCCATAAGCCAGTCAGACACACCCAGAATTGTGTTGCATCAGAACCCTGTTGGCTTCCAAGGCAATCAAGTTGGCACAATCAAGCTTATCCAACATAGATGTTCTCATTTGCTTTAGACAGTGACTAATTTAAATACTAATAAAGTTTACAGAAAAACGAGGTTTTGCTGTTTCACATTTTTTTATCCTGATTTGGACAGCATATTGTATCACAAAATATTTAATCATACCAAAATATGAGCAAGTGGATGTGAAGACATTAGTATGTAATGATTAAACTGAAAGACTGACAAGAGATAACCACCACAAGTAAATGTCATAGATGGGAAAGTCAGTACTGTTATGATATTTGTCAAGTGACACAAGTTTAAAAAAATAAATTTTGTAATTAAAATTTGTGAAATCCACAATGCTGAGTATTCAAGAACTCATTTTATTGTTAAACATTCTCTGGGAGATATTAACACATCTTAGGTCTTCTACTACTAAAGCTCCCCTTCCCTCTACCTCAAGTTCCCCTTTCCATTTGCAAAATTTGTATCTTCCTGTCTCCTCTTATCTTCCCTTTATTTTGTTCTTCAAGTTATTGATGACTCATCTTTCATATAACCGAAACCATATGATATTTAAGATTGTATGTCTGATTTGTTTCACTTACTATCATTGTCTGAGGTACATCCATTTTCTATCAAATGACTCAAATTTATGTTTCTCTGTGGAAGAGTAGTACTCCAATTGTTTATAATATCATATTTTTTCATCCATTCATCTGCTGATGCATATATAGACTGCTTCCAAGACATCTATTATGTGTTGTATCGTATTTTAACCTGGGTATGGATGTTTCAATATAACTTACTGTCTTTAAATTTTTCATGAAGAGACCTAGAAAAGGAATAGCTTGATAAAATGGAATTTCTACTTTTAATTTTTCAGGTATTTGCATATTGATTTCCATAGTGGTTGCACTAGTTTACAATCCCACCAACAATGTAAAAGTTTTATTTTCCCCTGCAGTCTTGCTAGCATTTGCTATTATTTGATTTCTTGATGATAGTCACTTTTTCTGGAGTAAGATAGAACTTTAATGGTGTTTTGATTTGTATTACTCTAATGTCTAGTAATGATGAACATTTTTGCCATATTTATTGGTCATTTTCACTTCTGATAATTGTCTATTTCAATTGATCATTTTTTGATTCAGTCTTTTATTTTTGATGGTATATAATTTTTAGTTATTTATTTATGATAAATACCATTCCCTGTCAGAGCAGTAGCTGACAAAAGTTTTATTCCATTGTGCAGTTTTTCTCTTCCTTCTATTGATTGTTTTCTTTGCTATGTAGCAGTTTTATTTAACTTGACATAGCACGATTTATTGGTTTTCTATTCAGAATGTTCTCATCTTGGGCTTTGTCTTCAATATCTTTATGTATTTTTATATTCCAGTAGATTAAGTGTTTATGCTTTCATATTTAGGACTTTTATCCATTTGAGTTTTATTTTAGTGCATGGTGAAAAACATGGATCTAGATTCAATTTTTTGTGTGTATAAAGCCAGTTTTACCACCACCATTTGCTGAAGAGATTATCTTTCCTTCCTATGCATGTTTTTGGCTCCTTTTTCAAAAATCAAATAGATGAATGTTTCTGGGGTTATATCTGCATCTTCAGTTCTATTCCACTGATCCATACATCTGTTTTTATTTCGGTACTATGCTGCTTTTTTCACTGTAGTTTTGCAATGTAACTTGAAATCTGAGATTGTGATACCTCTTATTTTACTTTTGTTGCCCTGGATTACTTTTGCAATTTTGGGTTTGTTCTGGTTCCATATAAATTTTAGAATTTTGATAGCATAGCAGTTTTGAAAATATTGATTCTGCTTATCCAGGAATGGAGATATCTTTTCACTTTCTGATGCTCACTTTGATCTCCTTTTCCAGTGCATTTGTCCAGAGCATTCACACATGCAGAGCTAAGAGCACAAAGAACCCAAGGAATGCCCAGTAGGCATGGAGCACCCCAGGCAACTATGTGTTTCAGCCCCAAGAACACAGGCGTTTGAGAGGCGAGTTAGTTAAGAAAAGGACTGTCACATGACAAATATATAAATAAATACATTATGGTGGTGGTTGAGTGGTTCCTTTCCTAGCATCAGGAGAGATAGCTCCACCTGACCTCAGCTTTCTGTATGTCTCTACCTTTGTTTCTCCATCCTCTCACCATCCTTCACCCAGGGAACTTTGAAAGTTGAGCAGGACTGGGTAAATACTAATGCTCTCTTATAGAGATCTTTCACTTTCTTGGTTAGGTTAATTCTTAGATATTTATTTTTTGAAGCAATTATGATTGGTACTGTTATTTGTTCTTCTTTTTTTTTTGTTGTTGCTCTTTTTTTCATTTGTTTGTTTCCATAGTTTATTTCTCCATGAGTTCAATATCGGTGTATAGGAAAACTTCATTTTTATGAGTTGACTTTCTACCTGTTATCTTACTAACTATGTTAATCATTTTAGGAGTCTTTGGTTGCAATTTTTTGGGATTTCTATGTAAAGTATCATATCATCTGTAAATAAGTTTGTTTCTTTCTTCCCTATACAAAGCCCTTTTATTTATTTCTCTTTCCCACTGACTCTGGCTACAGTTGCAAGTACTACATTGAACAAGAGTGGTGATAGTGGAATCCTTATCTTTTTTTCTTATTTTAGGCTAAAAGCTTTTTGTTTTTCCTCATTTAACATGAATGTAGCAATAACTTTGTGTGGTGGATGGGCAATGTGTAACCCCCAGGAACTGAATCAATGTGGTGCTCAGTGTGGATGGTCCACCTGAGGATTGTTGCAAAGATAAAAAGGAGAGCTGGAGAAGAAATGTTGTTGGTTCTCCTGTTGTCATTGGTTCTTCTGAAGATGCTTGTCCAGCTTCAGTCCTGATATAGCTTGGTTGTTCTCATCATCAAAGGATCTCAGGACCTTGTTGCTAAGAATGGTTGCGGCTCACTTTGGAGGAGCTACTTTGAGCATTGATTGCTTCCTTGCTGCAGTGCAGATCCCTCAGCCTACTGACACTCACGCTTCATCCCGCTGTCACAGACCTTCTAGCTTCCATCACTGACCTTTGGGCCTTCCTGGCGCAGATCCGTGAAACAGACTTGCATGAAACATTGTCATGGGCTTTAGGCTTCCAGTTGGATTTGTCGGGGCATATTGTCATGGGCTGTAGGTCTTCAACTGGATTCATGGAGGGGATTGCCATGGGATCCAGGCCCTCAGATGGATTATGTGAGTCCTTAGTGTGCAGACAGATTTCCTACACTTCGTGTTTTTCTCTTCAGGCAATTATTATAAAATAATTCTATAAATTATGTGTCCTGTATTAAATTATTTTCCTTGCACACCCTGACTACAGCAGTTCATTAGATGAATTTTTATCACAGTGAAATGAGATCTTTCTCTACCTATTGACTTCTGGGTTTTTATCATGAATACATGTTGGCTTAGCCTCTCCTTTCTTATGTGTCTTTCCCTACATGATGATATTTATATTATCTGCCAATTAGATTCATTGGATATTAATACACAAATGCAAAAATAGTTTAGTACTTGTATTATAATGTGAAAGAAAAAATACACTGACAAAAACTTCAATGAAGTAAATATCTTTGCTTACTCTTATGTTTGTAAAAATATCAACCTTGGAATATTATAGAAAAATCATTTATGAAATTATTTTGAACTCTATTCATCTAAATGCAGCAATTTTACAATATGTTTAGGAATATTTATTTGAAATATATATTAAAATATTTCCCTTCAATGTAAATATTTTATGTAAGTTAAGTTGCATTTATAAAATTATGGGTTTGTCTTTTACTTCCTTAGATACTGAAATATATTGCTTCATATTTTCTTTGTGATTTGCAAGATATTGTGTTTCAGTTGTATTAAGATGGAGAAAATATAGACATAGAACTGTGTTTTTATTGTTCTAGATTGTAAGAGATCATAGACTAATTGGATTGAAAGGGGTTTTTGAAATCATTTAATGCAGCTATCCACTTTATGGAGGAGGGAACAAAGCACTCATGAGAAATTCGCAAAAATCGAAATAGCCATTTGGCTGAGTCAGAAATGCATAACGAGATTTCCCCCTCTAAATTATAAAAAAATTGTCTCTATTTTGTAATATATAAAAGATTTTAAATTATTTTCCCAAATCAAACGCTTTAGGGTGTGTGTGTTTAAGGTGTAATCAGACACCTTAGGATGTGCACATTTAAGTTGTTTGTGTTTGTGCAAGAATTTGTCATCACTGTCTTAAGGGTTTGGTGGTGTCTTCATGGAGGGTGCTGCACTGGGTAGTTGTGGGTTCCTTCCATGTCAACCTGCATTTTCAGGAATAGCCCAGAGACCACAGCCAGGGTAACAGTAGTTGAAGCTCAACAGTTTCTCATGAGACCAGCACTCAAGCCTTACAGACAATAACAGACAGAAGCAAATAGCTGTGTGTTTCAAGTGAACATGAAACAATGATGCTAAATTTATTTTGGTGTTTAATATATGAGTTTTTTTATTTCAAACAACAAAGTTATGCACTGGGTAAAAGAAAATGATAAATGCAACCCATCAGTAAAATGCTTTTTTGTGAAATAGGTCTCTGTGTGGCATTAAGTAGGTCTCCATCTTAAAATTATTAGGATTAAACAGTATATTAAAAGGGAAAAAAAAGCTCTGGTGGTGTGAATAACACTACAAATACAGCTTTGTAGTTATTTGGGAAGTTGGATGTGAACTTAGTTTTTTTTTTGGGGGGGGACTGGGAATTGAACTCACAACTTCACACTTACCAGACAGATGCTGTACTGTTGAGCTATATTCTCAACCCTGACCTTAATTCTATGAGTGATCTGCATTGGTGAAAATTTTGAAACAGAATTTCTACTCATCAGTGTGAATCACTATTGATAAGATTAGACAGGAGAAAATCTTCCTCAGCTTTTCCTCTCAAGTCTCATTTAGGTTCTATGTTTTCCTAACTACTCATTCTGTCACCTACTGTGTCTGATCCTCAAATCATGCTACCTTCCAGACTTTAGATTATTTTCATATAGTCTGTATATTTAGAAGTCAGTAGCCCACATATCATAGTTTTATTCAATAGCCAAAAAACCTAATGCAAGCTTCCACTTAGGTACCTTAGGAAAATATGTTGATTTATCAGGTTGCTTAAAATCATTGAGAACATACATATTTCCTTTAGACATCCTGTTTCTTTAACACCACTATACTTTCTTCTCTACTTTCTTCTATTATAAAGAGTCATGATAATTAACATGTGGATTAGCTTAGGTCACCAATTTAGGAAAAAGAAAAACCTTAGCAAATATAAATGTGTGTATTTGCCTTGTGTGGCCCTTTGCAACTGGTTGAAGATTTGAAAACTCAGATTTCGCCATACACCGTACACTTTATCCATCACAGACAGAATAAGCAGTACATTATAGAACTTTCCCATAGCTTTCCCCACCACCGGATTCTGAATTTCTTATTTGGGGAAAAAAGACTCCGAGTTTTATTTCCTATAATGTCAATGCCATGACTACATTTTTGCAGGCAGCGGAGGTCAGTTCAAGCAGTAGTTTATTGCCATTCATGTAACCATAACATGAAAGTAGACCAATTACAGTTTATTGAATTCTTAAATGATACAGAAAATGGAGTGATCAAAACAGTGTTTGAGGTTATTGTTAACCCCACTGAGGAGAAATGCTGCTGCATATTATTGAACTTCGCATAGTAAAGCATTGCTGCACACACACATGCACATGCACACACACTGACAAAATGATAACAGAATTAGAGTGCAGACAATTAAACATACCTCATGATAATAAATTTGCTCTCAAGTAGCTCTAAGTAGCTTTTCTTCCTCTAGTCCCATGAATAGTTGATTTTCTGGTCAGGCATACTATTGATTGATTTGCACTGAAGCCATTTCGTCCTCATTAGCTTTCCAAACTTTTCTTCGCCTCAATTTTTCTCAGACACAAAAGCCTCACAAGATTATAGAAGACTTGTTGCTTAGCAACAATCTCATTCCTATAACTGTAATGGTTGGGCTTGCAAAGCCACCTTTTTGGCGGGAGAGGTCAAATGCTTACCTGTTTCCAGTGTACATTCCTTTTAATTACCAAAGTAAGACATTCAATTATTTTTAATTATATTTGCTTACACGAATGGTTCCTATTTTTATAATTTTAAGTTGTGTTGAGAAATAATGCTGGTTGAAATTCTTACGAATATATCCAGAAACTTACTACTGGTTAAAAAAATGCCAGTAAGAAAAATACCTGTTCATTTTTTTATTCACAAAAAACTAATTTCAGGGCTGGGGATATAGCTCAGCAGCACAAGCACCTGCTTGACAAACACAGGATCCTGAGTTTGATTCCTGGTACCAAAAAACAAAACTAAACAAAGAAACCCATAGAAAACTGATTTCACATATGAAAGGAGAGATTTATGTTCTTCTTATAGTAATACAGCTGCCTGGTATTGTGTTCTCAAGGATTTGAGGGTATAGAATTTAGGTAAGGACAGTACCTATAATAAATATTTGTAACTTAACAAAATGTCTCTTATAATATTTGGGGTTTTTTGCCCATGTTTGACACCAATAATATTATTTTTATTTGTTCATACTAATTACACTTTAGTAGTCAACAGAAAGTGTCCTCTATCATATTTTCATGCTATTTGAATATAATTTACATATTGCAAAACATAGTTATATATAAATATTTTGTGACTGCAACATAGTGTTACACAATGTCAAACATAAGCATGGAATTTAGAAAAGTAATAAAAAAGAGGGAAAAAATAGGGATATATATATATATATATATATATATATATATATACTATTTGAAATCAACACATACTCTAGGTTAGAAAACTTTGCATGTACCACTGGAGATAGCCAAAAGTATATGCTACATTTTTTCATATTACTAAGTAGAGTATATATCTAAGCATTTATGTTTTGCAAAATTAGTATTAAAGGCATTAAACTGATACCCTGAACATTATAGATGTTAACAGTACTTGCTAGTGTTTACAGTAATTAAGATGTTATTTTCATTCATTTAGTTTTAATGAGGGAGAACTATTTTGAGATACAAATTAGAAGATAAATTACTCACCTAAGTACATTCTTGATGCATATTTAGTGGGAAATCCTTTATGGGGAAATCTAGATTCCTTTAATGAAATGTGTTTTAATTTTTGTCATTCTGTTATCTGTATTTACTGTTACTAATATATTTTGCATGTTATTGTCAATACAAGATGCAGGAAATGTGTCATTGTGCCCTGAAATTGCTCTCGCCAGATGAATTTCTGGTATGATATGGGAAGGAGATTTCCTTAAATCGGTCCTCATAACTGACTACTGCATACCAGGTAACCATTTTATTTTTATTTTAGTTCTTACTTTTTAGTAGCATATGTTTCTAGTGCATAATAGTTACATTCTTTGAGGGGAGGTGGTGCACATATACATATCAGGTCTTAATCCTTTATTCATCCCCTTTCCACCCCTTTTGTCTCCCTTTTCTCTATCTCTTGTTTCCATTTGTGAAACGTCTATCTCCCTGTTTCTTATTAACTGTCTTTTATTTTGCTCTTTATATTTTGGCTTTCACATGTAAAAAAAACCATGTCATATTTAAAGTTGTGTGTCTGATTTATTTTACTTAACACTATGGTATCACAGCGCATCCATTTTCCTATGAATGACTCCACTTTATCCTTCCTTATGTCAGTGTAGTACTCCACTGTGTAAGAATATCACATTTTCTTTACTCATTCATCAAGATTTAGTTATAAATTTTATAGCTGTATACACTGAGAATACTAGATTTAAAACTGCACATCTATTTATATTCTCACTATTTATTAACTTTAGTAGTATTTTTGAAGACAAAATAGATGAGTATTCATGACAATGCTTAATTTCAGTTCTATATTTTTATGTTAAATATGAATAAGTCAATTTTCTTATCAACCTTGATTTAAAACAACAGAAGAGTTCCTTTGACAGTCCAGAGAGTAGCAGGCAGGCAGAATATGGTGTCTCTAGGAGAAAATCATTTCAAGTCTCTCCTGAGGCTGGGCATCCCAGGCAATGGCAGCAGAACTCTATCTGCACCTTTGTCTTCCCTCACCTTTCCCTTTGTGTGTTCTCTGGACTTTTTTATTTTATATTCAGCAGACACATGGGACTAGGAGTCCACTCAACCAAGTACATGCTCATTTTAACTAAGTACATCTAGAAGACCAGTTACCAAATAAAGACACATTATGAGGAAGTAGATTTTGTGAGTTAGGATTTCAGTATATTTTTGCAGGGACACAATTCAACCTATAAGGGATGGTGAAAGTCACAGGACTGGGAGAGAACTAGACCTGGAGAACTTTTTTTTGAGGCAGAGGCTTGCTGTGTAGTACAAGATGGCCTTGAACACTCTGTAGTCCAGGCTGGCCTCAACCTTTTGAATGCTGAATTACAGTTGTGTGGCACATGGGCCTGTGAAACTTTGACCAAGAGAATTTATCATAGTCTCTCAGAGCAGTTCAATTGAACTGCTGCATAGTACTAATAAATGGTTTCAAAAATGAAAATTAAAATGACAGTAATTGGTCACATTGTTCACATAGTGTGTGTCTCTTGAAGAGAGGAAGATAAAGTTGTTTGGTCTTTTGTTATTTTAATTAGGGTGAAATACACATAATATAAAATTTACCACCTTAACCATTTTAAGCATACAGTTCAGTTGTATTAAGTAAATTTACAGGTTATACAGCAATCATCATCCCTCACCTCCAGAACTCTTTTTATTGTGTAAAGCTAAACTGTATACCCTAAACAACTCTGTATTTCCTTTCTACTACACCCTAACAATCACCATTCTACTTCCTGTCTGTGAAAAGAGCATTGTAGTTAGCATATAAATGAAGTTATACAGTATTTGTCTTTTTGTGGCTGGCACATTTCACTTAACACAAAGTCCTCAAAGTCCTTTTGTCCACAATGTGGCACAGGTCAGAATTTCTTTCCTTTTGAGGTAGAATGGTATTGCATTGTATGCGTACGTCACGTGTGTATACATCTGCTAATGGACACATAGGTATTTTCCATATTTCATCTATTTTGAATAGTGCTACAGTGAGCATGGATATGCACTGGTCTCTTTAATAGTCTTTCAGTTCTTTTGTGTATGCACTCAGAAGTGGAATCACTGGATCATATAGTGAATCTGTTTTTACAGAAGAATTATCATATTCATTTCCATAGTGGCTACACTCCATTACATTTCCAGCCATGCAAGTTTCTAGTTTATTCATATGCTTACCAATGCTCATTGCTTTTTGTTTTGTTTTGATAGAAAATATCCTGATATGTGTGTGCTATCTCAAGTTTGCCTATAATTAAGTTTTTCAATTGTTTTTTTAATTTTTTTATTTCAAAAACAAATACAACATAAAACAGAATTTTAGTAGGCGTCCATGTTATATTTAGTTCTATGTCTTTGTTTTCATGTCTTTAATTGTTTTTTCTTTACCATTGTTTTGTTTTCTTTTCTTTTAATGTCACTGATGTTTTGGTAAATGTTGTCAAATTACAATTTATAAAATGTTTTCTTCACCTGAAAAATTATAATTGTGGAGTTCGGTTTTGGTCAACCTTTGAATAATGATATAATATTCTGAGTTAGAATCTCTCAGAGCCAGAATTAAACCATAGCCAAAGCTACCAGATTTATGTATGGTCTGATGCAAAAGCTGCTGTTATAAAAGAAAAGACAAACAAAGGAAATCTTCATACTCTTATAAAATAATTAGGTATGCTGGGCTAAGACTAATCCATTAGATTCCAGAGAGGAATGGGGAAAATAAAAGTAGTTAATAGTATTGAAATTCTATAGTGTTTACATATTTTATAATCATAAAGTGTAGCTAATAGATCTTTTGCAAATGGAAGAGAACTTAGAGATGGATATAGGGAGGAGAGGGGATGGGGAAGAAGTGAAAAGAATTAAGGTGTGTTATGCATATGTGTCAACTACTCAAAATGAATGTAATCATCATGTAATGCCAACTCATACTAATCTTTCCTCTCTCTCTCTCTCTCTCTTTCTGACAAGGGTTTCCCTATGTAGTTCAGACTAGCCTGGAACTCACTATGTGGCCCAGACTTAACTCAAATTTACAGTGATTTTCCTGCCTCAATCTTGGAGTGCTGGAATTACAGGTGTGCATCACTACACCTGGCTCAAACACTAATATTACCTTAAAAACTTTAAACAATGGATTTTAAAACTTTAGCTCTAGTGATCATAGTGTGAATAGATATCTGATTAACATGGGGCAGGAATCTCTCTCTATCTCTCTCTTTCTTTTTTGGTGAGGATAAAACAGTTGTTATATATGTGTGCAAGAAAGATTTTGCTAAACTATCATAAGGGAATTCAGAGCAAACTTAGAAAAATGGACAATAAGGAAACATCTCTTAAAGAGAATAATTATTAGTGTGATTAAAACCAAGAAAATGTATATACATGTATATGTATGTGTGTATATCTTATGTTAATTTACACCGATTCCCTAAAAAGCTGAAAGAAAAGCATCTCCCACTACTAAATTAGGCTAAATGTAGGTGAGAATTAGAGTGGAGACAAGAAAAAGCCAAATTTTTAGACCAGGCATAGGAAAAGTAATCAAAATGTTGGGAGAATAAGATCTGTGAGAGAGAAATTATCAGCAGAAGACAGACTTCTGAAAGCCATCAAGACAGAGCAACAAAAAGGCAGTTTGGAAACAAAAAGAGATATAAAGGATGTTGACATCAGCAGGAAGCAGTGTGCTGATTAATTCTCAAGAATTAAAAGTGGAATCCTCACTAATTCTTACTAATGAAAGTAAATTCTTAGTGGAAAACTGGAAGGGGAGCTGTCAAAATTTGATAGAAAATCATTTTATTTTAACTGAGAAGACTTTGTCCTCATCTCCTTCCCCTCAGGCAAATTTGGTAATATCTTGTGATGTTTTTGTGTGTCACATCTGAGAGTGGAAGACACTAGGGGTGTATAATACACAGAACAAAGATGCTCTTAAACATACTACAATGCATATGATAACATTGATTATTCCAAGTCAGTAATTTCCATGCCCCAAATGTCAGTACCAAGATTAAGATACTCTGATCTAAAGCTATTCGAAGCAAATGAAATAGTATAAGGAAGTACAATAGATAGCAGTGGGGTTTCAGCATGAAAACACAGGATTTAGCAGAAGTTCCTTGGCAAAATTCTGGATTTGAGTTGGCTTTAAAGTGATGAAAATCTAAGCCAAAATTCAAGGAATAGGACAGTCAGTTATATCTGCATTAAGAGTACAATGAAAAATTTACAGTAATAGATATGTATGGAAATGAAACAATAAAAATAATAAAGGATCTAATATTTCAATATAGAAAGGCATATTATCCATAAATGCTGAATTATACAGTTTCTTCAAGAAGGAGATTAAAAATAAGGTCTTATATGTTTTCATTGAGCAGTGTTAATACAAAGGCAATGAGGCAGAAATGCAGAGTGCACTGATAGTCAAGGTATGTTCTTTCAACCAGCTTTCTCCAAGAATGAGTTACAATTTTACCATTCTCTGAAAGTGCAATAGAAAAGATCCCCCCAGAAAATACATAGTTCAGATATGACAAAGTTCAAATCGAGACACAAACAGATATAGTCCCTCAAGAGAAACTGTTTCCCATTGTTAATGAACATTTTTCACTCTGTATTTACATGGTATAATGGACAAGAGATCCCTCTTGTGAGGGTATTGATCTTGTTTGTATGAGTTCTGCTTTCATGACCTAGCCACTTCTCAAAGTCCAGACACCTTCAGTTTGGTGGTTAGGATTTCAACCTAAGTTGAGTTTTAGTTTCCATAAATATTCATCTCCTATGAGATAATACCTGATCAGCATAAATTACAATGTATTTCTAGGGTTCATATGAAGTAATACATGAGCAGAATATAATAGATAAAAATAGTATAGTGTGCATAGAATGAGATTTATCATACTCTCCATTAATCTTTTGTCATTATGTACTCATTCTTTAGTCTATAAGGTATGCTAATCTGAGGATATCCACAGAACCACTTCCATATCATCTCCCTGATGACTCCTAATTTCATCTCATTTTTTTTTAAGAACTTTCCTGAGAGGAGTTTTGATGACATCTGATGTCACTGAATGTGCCCCTATTCCAGTTTACTTTTTGAAAATTGATCCCAATGCAATAGTACTGAGGGGTGGGAACATTTAGGAGGTGATTACAACATGAGAATGTAACACTTATGAATAACTGATCCAAAGTAGCTTGCTTATCCTTTAATGCCATGTGAAATCACATGAGAGATAGTGTACCATCAATAAAGAACGAGCTCTCATCACCTTAGTAGACATTAAATATACTGATGCCTTGATCTTGGACATCCCAGTGTTGTGAACTTTGAGTGATAAAATTTGTTGTTGTAAATTATCTAGCCTCAGTTATTTTATTATAACCCAACATCTACTCAGCTTATTTTTTATTCTGCATTCCTTGGTCACTTCTTCCTCTTTTTTCCTGACCCAGCTTCTAAGCATGGTATATGCCACTCTAAGGGCCCAAGGGTAATATAAGATGAATGTGAGAGAGAATCATGTCTACAAAGAATGTTTTAAGAAGTCATGAAGCATGGGTAGAATTCAAGTGTGTGGGGCAATATGTGGGCTAAATATGACACAGGTGTCCCCACACCTGCCAGGCATTACAGACTTGTCTGTCCTCATTCTGCTTCTGGTTACAGCTTCTCCCTTCTGTATCCTGTAGTACCTCAGGGAAGAATCTTGAAAAGCACAGATTTTGTCCAGGCACCTCTTGAACTTTGTGCATTTGTGATTCCTAAAACTGAGTACCTCATGCTTGGGGAGCCTGTAGAAGACAATGGTCCTTCATCTCCCCTTTGATTTCCAAAGCATCTCTAATGGTATAATCTCAACACTTGACCTCTGACCTTACTCCGAATCATTTGGAGATCCATCACCATATATGAAGTATTTCCTTTATATGTTTCTGCCCTCCTTTCCCAAGGAGTCCCAGTTACCAACCTCTCTGTGACAGTCTACTACTGACCATAAAACAGCCTTTTGGCATAAGAATACTGTGGGGACCTCCTGTCATTCTCTACACTCTATTTAGGCTCTGTCCTCTTAACCTTCACTTTATCCTTTTTGTTTGAATCTAATTTCCCACTGATACCACCCACAAAGAATTTTTACCCCTACATTCTGGCCTATTGCAGAAATCTCTCAATCCTAAGTACCTACGTTTCTACACCCATTTTTCCTACTCACAGCAATAGTTTCCTCTTTTCTCCACCTGTGTATCCCTTGTCATGTGGCTTTTTTCATTTTTTTCTTATTGTTTATCAGCCTGAGGTCACCAGTCTTCTCATTGCTAGCAGCTCATAATTACTTCAGGATCCTGGTAACTAATTTCTCCCCCTTCTGTCCTGCACCCGAGTGCCTCTGTTACCTGAGTACCTGTGGCCACTGGACATGACCACCTCTGGCTTCCTTCACTTTCACTTTGGCCTCCAAGTACTTCTCTGCCAACAAACAGGGGCGTCTCCTGCATCCACCAGAATGGTAGTTGAAAAGAGCAAATTTTATTGCTTACTCAATCATACAAAAATATCAGTTTCTTGAGTTTTGTTCTTCGATAAAAGAATACACAAATGTGTACTTTCCGTATATTCAACAAATGGTTATTGAAAGCTTACTGGACATTTAGAACATTTTACAAATTGAGGCAAATAAAACATACAGCATAACTAACTCTCGTGGCATTTATGTGTTAAGGGAAAAGTAATATATATTGATAGTCACTAGCTGGTTTGGTTCATTTTACTTTTTAATTAGTGAGGGAAAGTGATAAATACTCCCAAGTCAGTGAAAGTTTTTAAATATTCCCATTCAAATGTTGACATCATAATGAATCTTGTTTAGTGTTTACTTCTTGAAGCTAAATATGGAACCAGCAATCTTAACTTCACTTACTCAATGATCAAACTTTTTATCTGGGATGTATTTTGCTTTTGTTGTGGATGTTTTATTTTTGTTCAAGTTACTTACTTTTCACACAAGTTATTCAGTGAGATTTTTATCTTCTTGGGGCAGCACAAATTGTAGATACTGGTCATATTTACTCACAAAAATAGATTTTAAGAGAAAAATAGTCAAAATATTGTTAAAATGCTTGAAACAACATTGTTTTCTTATAGTTCTGGAGGCTAGAAATCCAAAGTTAGCTTTACTAGTCTAAATTCAAGAGATCGGTGAAGTTTTTTTTCTGGATGTTCTAAGTGAAATCCATGTCCTTAACTTTTCCACCTTTAACAGACTTGTTGAATTCTTTGGTGGGCCTTTTCTTTGTTTTCAAAGCCACCATCTAGATATCTTAAAATCTTTGTTTGATTCTCTTGACTCCTTCTTTCTCTTATAGTGCCCAGTGATTAAGTTAGACCTACCTTAGATAATTCAGGCTAATTTTTCATCTCAATGTTACCTGGTAAGTAATCTCAATTTTATCAGCAACCTTAATTTCCTTTGCTATAGAATAATATGTATTCATAAAATCAGAGGGTTTAGAATGAGCCTCTTTCATTCAGAAGTATTGAAAGGGTCATTTTTCTGTCTTCCATGCCACAGATCCTGGGAAAAGGCTTCTATACTACAGATTCTAGACAGGAATTCAGCCCTGATAATGCCCTACAGCCTGGAAAGATGTATTATATATTGAAGTGATCTACATTACTATCAGATAATAAATTTGCACTGATTAACCTACCAAGTCTATGATAACGTTTGTTACTAAAGACACCTTGGATTGATAGAGGAATGAGATGATGAATATGTGAAAGTGTGAATAATTATATAATTATTGATTTTTTTCATGAGTGCTTCAATTATGTTTCTTTTTTTGGGAGAGTCTTTTGTTCATTTTTTTTTTATTTTAAAGAGAATAAAACAGAACAAAACAAAACAGAGTAGAACAAAACAAAGTAGATCAGAACACAACAATGCAAGCAATCCAGGACTTCAAAACAAGACAACAGGAAACCAATGGCTACCATTGTGTCTCTTGTTTTCTTCAAAATAGTTGTTCATACCTTCACACACAATAAATTCAAACAAAACCAAATAGTATAACACCAATCAAAAGAAAAGAATGAAAGGTTACAGGCTTTCAAACCAGACAGTAAGTAATCACCAATGACTACCATAATGTCTCTTGTTTTCTTCGAGATAGCTGTCCATACCTTCCCATATATTGCAATCGAATAATAGAAAACCAACTAAAACCAATCAAATCTAAGAATAGAAGCTTTATTGTATTTCAAAACATGATGACAATAAATCAGCAATGGCTACCATAATGTCTCATTTTCTTTAGAGTAGCTGTTCATACCATCACCTTTAATAAAATCAGTTCTTGTAAACTCTTTAGGAGTAGTTCTAGGCATGTACCAGCCTATATATGTACATCTGTCCTTTCTGTGTTAGGCAGAATAACAAAACATAAGAAAAACAAGAGAAAAAAAGACAAATAAATAATAGTAAGAGACAGTCCAAAACAATAACAATATTGGCTTTCCAAACAAGATGGTAGGAACACAACAAAGGTTGTTATTTTGTATAGCTTTCCTCAAAAGAGTTACTCAGATTACCAGACACAGACGTGCAAAATTTATCTAATTCTATGAATGTTATCTATTTTTTTCCAAGAACTAATACAATTAGTGGTACAATTATCTTAAGTGTATATATATATATATATATATATATATATACACACATTCATATCTTTTTTCTTTTCCCTTCCTTCTTTTCTCCTTTTCCCTGAGTTGTTTGCTTTTGAGCAGTTTCTTAACCTTTCACAATATCTATTGAAGATTTTGTATCTTGTTTATTCTTTCAGCTTCTTACACTAGGGAGGTGATATGTTGTTTACACATGTGGGTTTGGTTTATTTCACTTATGAGTATGGTCTCAAGTCTCATCAATTTATCTATAAAAGCCTCTGTATGACTTCTTTATAGCTGAGTAGTACTCCATTATATAGAAATATCACATTTTCTTTATTCCTTCATTGATGGGCATTTTGGGCTGTTTCCAAGATTTGGCTATTATAAATTATGCTGCTATAAACCTGGGTGTGCATACATCACTACAGTATGATGTTTTCAATTCTTCTGGGAGTATGCCCAGAAGTGGAATAGCTGGATCAAATGGGACTTCCAATCTCAGCTTTTTGAGGAAGCTCCAGACTGATTTCCACAGTGGCTGCACCAGTCTACACTCCCTCTAGCAGTGCAGAGGAGTTCCTGTTTCCCCACAGCCTCTCCAGCATTTGTTATGGTTGTTTTCTTGTTGTTGGCCATTCTTTCTGGAGTGAGATGGAATCTCAGCATTGTTTTAATTTTCATTTCTCTAATGACCAATGATGCTGAACATTTTTTCATGTATTTATTTGCCTTTCATATTCCTTCAGCTGAGAAGTGTGTTTTCATCTCAGATGCCCATTTTTGGATTGGGTCTTTGAATTTCAGGGGCCTGTTTTTTTTCAGTTCTTTATATGTTCTAGATAGAAGTTCTTTGTCTGAGGGACAGTTGACTAAGATTTTTTCCCAATTCATGGGTTTTCTTTTCACTCTGTTGGAAATTTCTTTTGACATGCAAAAGCTTTTTAATAAAACAAGATCCCAGTTGTTGATTCTGAGAAGTATTTCCCATGCAGTTTGATTTTTGTTCATGAACTCTCTGCCTACCCCTTTGTCTTCAAGATTTCTACCTACTTTGTCTTCCAGCAGATTTTGTGTTTCTGTTCTAACATTTAGATCTTTGATCCATTGTGACTTTAGTTTAGTGCATGGTGATAGGCTTGGGTCTAGTTTTAGTTTGTCATAGATGGCTTTTATCAGATTGAGGTAAAGACTACCTACTCTGATTTTCTGTAGTATTCTTATCATGAATGAGTACTGGACTTTATCAAAAGCTTTTTCTGCATCTATTGAAATGATCATGTGATTCTTATCTTTGGCTCTATTGATATGGTGTATTACATTTATTGATTTGCATATGTTGAACCATCCCTGCACTCCTTGGATGAATCCCACTTGGTCATGGTGTATAATCTATTTGATGAATGGCTGCATTCTGTTTGCCAGTATTTTTTTTTATATTAAAGAGAATAAAACAAAACAAAACAAAACAAAATGAAACAGAACAGGCTTAAACACAACAAAGCATTTCAGAACAGAACACTGCAAGCAATACAGGTCTTCAAAACATAACAATAGTAGATTAACAATGGTTACCCTAGTATCTCTTGTTTTCTTTGAAATGGTTGCTCATACATTCACACATGATAAACTCAAACAAAACAAAATAATATAAAACCAGATAAAACAAAAGAGTGAAAGCATTTCAGTGTTTGCCAGTATTTATTGAGGATTTTTGCATCTATGTTCATTAGAGAGATTGACCTGTAGCTCTCTTTTTTTTAGTTGGGTGTTTTTCTGGTTTTGGTATTAGGGTAATACTTGCTTCCAGGAATGAGTTAGGAAGACTTACTTCCTTTTTGATTTCATTGAAGAGTTTGAGGAGTGTTGGCATTAAGTCTTCCTTGAATTTCTTGTAGAATTCAGTCAGGACCTGAGCTTTTCTTTTTTGGTAAGGTTCTAATCACGTTTTGAATTTCCTTAATTGAAATTGGGTTATTCAGTAGTTTTACATCCTCTTGATCCAGCTTAGGTAATTTATATGTTTCTAGAAATCTGTCTATTGCCTCTGTGTTATAGAACCTATAAGAGTAAAGAGTTTCGAAGGAGGTATTGATGATTTTCTCTATTTCCATAGGGTCTGTAGTGATTTCACTCTTCTCAATCTTTATTGCATGAATTTGAGGTTTTTCTTTCCTTTTTAAAATAAGGTTGGCTAGGGGCTTATCAATTTTATTTATTCTTTCAAAGAAACAACTCTTTGATTCATTGATTTTTTTGTATTGTTTTCTTAGTATCAATTGCATTAATTTCTGTTCGGATCTTTATAATTTCCTCCCTTCTTTTGGTTTTGGGCTTCACTTGCTCTTCTTTTTCTAGATGTTTGAGGTGTAGCTAGAATTTTAGAACTATGAAAATATTCAGAGTTTCTTCTTAGGAAAAAATAGTCAGAAATACAACAAGTGATTCTGGAAAAAAACAGAATCCTGAGTTTCTTCACTAGGTTAGCAAAATCTTATATGAGAAAATAGAAATTTTGGTTAGGGAAAAACTTAATCCATCCACACTACTATAACAAAACACTGCAAAGTAAGAAGCTTGGGAAAAACCTTAAAAGAGGAGTATTTTAGGGAAGAATTTAACCCACCCACTCTGCTATAACAAAATACCCTAAAGTAAGGAACTTATAAACAATTGAAATTTATTTCTCTATGTTTTAGAGTCTAGGGATTTGAATATCAAGACACTTGCAGATTCAAATTTGGCAGAAAGCTATTTTCCTGATAGAAAAGTTGTTCTCACTATAACTCCATGTGACAAAAGAAAATAACTAGCTCTCTGAGGTCTCTTTTATAGTCACTAAATCTAATCATCAGGGTTTTGCCCCCATGACTTTAACCCCTCCCAAAGATGACACCTTCAAATACATTATCCGAAGTTAGGATTTTACAATATGAATTTTGAAGGGATATAAACATGTCCAGCATAATAGATACATAATTTTCATATTAATAAAATAGATCTATGGTTCCAGATAGCCATCTCAATGATCAGTGCTAGACTGTGATTAAATTTTCACTGGCCTTGAAATGAAGTTATTTTATATAATTTCATTTTGTATTACTTGATCATGTGGTTTTGTTTATGAAATATCTTTGGGAATATATTGCAGTAGTAATGGTTAGCTTACTTATTATAATGTTCCAATATATGAAACTTAACTAATTTTTCTGATATAATTATTTAATCCCTTGCTTCTCACTTTCTTTATTTATAGACTGAGATGAGATTTTCCTTGTTTTAGTCCTATTGGTCTTTGCATTTGGGAGTGTTTTTTGCAGGTTGACATTTGTTTATCAGCAACCAAAGTAATTAAAATATTTTCAGATGAATATACTCAATTTGCAGATCTCATTTGGATGGAAGTTCTTTAACATGGTCATTAATATAGAGAATACAGAATAAATTATTTACTAGTATATATACCTCAATCAAAACTATTAGGGTAAAAATAATTTTTGTAGAACTCAACAATTTTCTTATTTTATTATATTTTTATTATAATTACTAAATTTTCATATAGTCTCAGAGTATAGAATGTTGCAGAGTATAAAATTAGTTTGATTAGAGAAACAGGATATGAACTTTGATAATAGCTGCATTAGGTCTACCTTTCCTGTATTTAATATTCTACTTCCTGACTAAAGACACTTTTCTGAGTTTACAATTAGACACAGTTCTTTTTTTCTCTTTGAGTCAAAAGTCTCTGTAATTCAGGCTAGTCTTAAACTCACTATGTAGCCCAAGTTGGTCTCGAATGCACAGTGATCATCCTGCCTCACCCTCCCAAGTGCTATGGCTACAGGTGTGCACCATCATGTCTGGCTTATACATATTGTCAAAACTTTATTAGAGTAGAAAAAATATATATACAGCCCTTATGCTAACATACTTTCCTCTAATGCTGATTATTCATAAGAATAAGATGATTTTTCTCTATTTTTGTATTTTTATTAAATTAATATATTCATGTAAATGTAGGACAGATGGAAATAGTCAATAAAAATATTAAGGTCACAAAATGTGAGTCACATATTTTATTTTAAGAAAAAATGTGCACATTTTATTACCTCAACCAGGCAATTAACTAGCTATATCCTTTGGAAGTATGGTTTACATCCACATCCCTATTTATGGGAATAGATATATAGATACATAGAACTGATGGATGAATGAAAACATGACTGGATAAATTGCATTTACTGATTAATTAAATATTTACCTAGAAAGTTTTCACTTTCATTCTGTGCCTTATTTAAATTTCACATATTTTAGGAGTTCTGCATTAGCGTATGCTATTCTGTCCTAAGTACAAGAATTTTAGAAGAACTTTTACATTGATCTAGTATTTGCTGTGTCTAGATAAGGTTTGCATATATGACTGCATTTCATGATATGAACATTTATTTCAAGGTTTATAATGCCCTAAATTTAATTTACTTTATCTCACTACCTATGTACTTCCTGAGGGTATAAAAAGGATATAGAAATATTTCACAAAACTCACAAATTCAGGGAATTTATTAATAATGCATGTGAATGCCTAGACCTTAGAAATAATGCCAGCATTTTGGAGGATTTAAAATTCCTCCGGGTAATTTGTTTGAATATATATATATGCAAACCTGCTAATGTAAGTTTTCATAATCTCTGTCTAAAATAAGTTCTTTGCAGGCATGAAAATTGTGAAAAGCTAAAAATAGAATCATAAAATATTTCAAAAGTTTCTAAAGCCTTTCTTTATTGCATATTCTTAATGATTATAAGTTGTCAATCAAAATAACAATCATTGAATAATGTGGAATTCCTATTATATGCTCAAAACTGTTTCATTGGGAATTGAAGTTGAGTTTGAAATCATGGGATTTATTCTCTAAGTGTGCTATGTTAACTACATTGAGTCTAACAGAAAGGAGTGAATTTATGTGATGA
Organism: Cuniculus paca; assembly: GCA_004365215.1. Lineage (NCBI taxonomy): Eukaryota > Metazoa > Chordata > Mammalia > Rodentia > Cuniculidae > Cuniculus > Cuniculus paca. The sequence continues at coordinate 47,624 of RJWT010000467.1, forward strand.
CACTTATCTATGTATCTAATGCATTAAATCAGAGTAATAGAACAAATTTAAAGAGCTGATGGATATTTACTGAGTCTTAAAGGAAAGAAATAATTAAGAAAGAGAAAATAATAGCAAATAAGGTCTTAAAGCCAAAATTAATCAATGGGACTTCTGTGTGTAGGCTCGGTTAGTACAGAGTTCCACTCCATCAAAGGAATAATTTGTTCTGAAAGTTAATGAGAAATTCATTGGAGTGGCCCTATGGAGGTTTCAAAAACTGAAGAAAGAATAGCCTCCATTAAGTGTTTAGAGTGTACTGCTTTATTAAATAACTTGACTTTAAAGAGGATGTACATAATAGAGCTTTATTTTTAAAAATTCTAAATTCAAACTTTATGAAAATTTATTTCCTTATTGATGGCTGATTCAGTTAGTTTAAAGTTTCCATTTCACTTGTGTAGGATTAACTGTCTCTTTCCTACATGTTATATTTTGGTAGTCTGTAAAAACTGTTAATGTTCTCACTTAATATATAATTTCGCCTCCCTCACATATACTTCACACTCTGGTGATGTGTGAAAGACATGTAAGAGTGTGTGTGTGTGTGTGTGTGTGTGTGTGTGTGTGTGATGGCACTTTCATACTTGAATCTTTTACAAATTCTCCTTACTAATGCGTTTTTATTCTCATTCACTAAAGAAAGTATGCATGATGGCTCTTCTTCAACCTATCTCCTAAATTCACTCTCCTTCTTGTATCTACATGTAGTTCCTCACATTAATATGTATAAATTGTTTCCTTTTTCTTTATGTGGGATAACTTTAGAATGTAAGTTAATCAGTCAAATCAACCAGTAAGTTAACCAGTACAAGTGAGCAGTGGTTCCAGGTGCAAGACTTAAAAAGGGCTGGTGCTGTCCTTTTATGTGTTCCTGGTGCTGAGTTGATATGGAAGAAGTTCAAGGTAATGTGCACCAAGATATATATCTTATAGATCAATATAGGGACACTAGGATACTGAATGTGTGCAGCAAGGTGCTTCTTATTAGCTCTCTGAGTTGTCTGACTGCAACCTTGAATGACTTCAAGAGAGATCACTAGATAAGCATCTCAGAGAAACAGGAACTAAAACAGTTTCTAATTTAAAACACTCTTTCTGGAAGTTATTTATTATACAGTGATAAATAATTGTAACATACTTGTTCTAGCTTGAGAGCACGGAAAAGAGGAAAGAAGAATAAAGTCTTATAGTTGCATCATGACAATTGATGCCCTGTAGTTATATGTATGTTCAAATAAAAGTCTTTCTCTCCTGAGGAATTTTATGTGGATTTTCTGAAAATGTCCTTGCTAATGAATTCTTCCTATCATTCCATAGTACACACAAAGCATTCGTTAACAGAGTGTTTAAGCTCTTCTCAGCATTATGCCTTCTAGAGTGGCATGGTTTATAATGACTTGTGGCTGATCCATTAGGCAGATAGCAAAAATGACTGGTCTCTTCCAAGCAGATCCCATTCTTTCTGCTCTGCAGCTTCAGATCACTCTGCTCACAGCTTGTAACTCTAAGTCTTTGATTCCAGGTGTCAATCGTCACAATTTCCAAATTCCCCTACTGGAATTTCCCTAATATCACTCAATTTGTCTGAGAGTAATTGATGTTAAACTATGCTATATCAGCATCAAATTAAACATTTCAAATATAAAATTCCTTGATCTCCAAAATCTTCAAGTTATTTTTAAATACTTGTGAAATTGAGATGTGCAATGCTATCATAGTTCATATCTTTTGTGGAAATATTTCAAATATAAATTTGGGACATGTGCTCTGTTTTCTCAAGTTGAGGACTGAAAAGATTCTACAGCTGTACATATTGTAATTTAAAGTAACATTGATATGGAGCAATCACAAGTTCTTGAAGATTGAAAGTTGCAGATTTCCTTGGCAATAGTGTCAATTATACCCTGAAAAAAAAATTACAGGAAGACCTCAGTTCACAAACTCTTCCATTTGCAAACAGTTTGAATGAGAACTGAAGTGTTCTAAAAAATTTTGCTTCCATTCACAAAGTCCGGATCAGGTGATGAACATGACTGGGCCCAGCTTCCCCAGAATTGTGAAAAAATTACGTGTCTGAACCAAGGGGCCACTGTATTCTTAACCTATAGTGGTTTCCCGGTCTTCGTTTGTATTTTATGATCTTTACATTTTTCATGACAGTAGAAGCACTTGTTGAATGTCCTTAGATTTGGGTTTGCCTGGTATTTCTTCATAATAAAATTCCTTCATACATTCTTGCAGAAGTGTCTTAGAAGTGATTTTATGTTCTCCTCAGTCTAACATGTCAAGAGGCACATGATTTATCTTATTAAGGTTGTTAAATTTGTCAGTTGCTTGTGAAATTATCTTCCAGTTTTAAATAGAATATACACTATTTTTACATTTTTATTAATAGTTTATGGCATATGCTTTGAAATTCAATACATACCCTTTTCTTCATACCTTGGCTTTATATTTATAGATTTTCTGTGCCAGAAATCATTATTATAATGGTTGTTAAATGAAGATTTTTAAATTTCATCATTTATTTTCTATTGATTAGTTGGCATGCCTCTGTAAAAACTTTCCACTCTTTCACATATATTTAATAATTTATGTCAAATTTGACTCATGAATTCCGATTTGATTTGATGACTTGTAACCTGTTACTATTGCTATTTTGTTGTACATACTAACACAGATATGCTTCGTGGTGAGGTTTCAAGCTTAGCTCCTATAACTTTTCAACACATCTGTTAAAATTTTTATTATTATTTGTTCTTTGTAATTCAGTCTGTAGGCCTGTGAGGGAGTTAGGTTTAGGTATGGTGATCAGCTAAAATGAAATGAGGAACTAAAGCCAAAATACATGAAAATAGTTGAGCTCCCTGCTGCCTTTCTTTCCCATTGGTACCCCAATCTTCTGTGTGACATGAAAATGATTAACTTCTGTTTTCATGTACTTTGTTTTCAAATCAATACCTAAATTTGATCAGGATGTGCAACAGTGGTAAGGAGCTCAACCAATGAGTGGAGAATAAGGAAAAATTTCTGAATGTGTGATTTTGTTAGGGCTCACAGATATCTCTTAGACTCTCCAGTAAGAATTATGCACTGGCTCATTGAAAGAAAACTCATCTGCGTAGTGACAGCAAATCTACAGGATCCTGGAGTTGGAAGAGTAGGTCTCACCAGAGTCAGAACCTATGGGGTGTTACCAGTCAGAAGAGGAAAGAGAATTTAAGTGAGACCAAATGAGACAGGGTGTAGCCAGGTTTCAAACAACTGACATCAGGCCTAAAAATAGATGTCTAGGACTCAAAATCATTTTTAAAAGTTTGAACTATGTCTCTCTCATTCTGTGAATACATCTTTGATTTATGCCACAAGATTTTATGGGTTCATTTTGTACTTTCGCTTTCTCAGTTCCAAAATCACTTGCTTTTCCATGAATGTGTATTTCTTTTACTACTAAAAATCATTTATGAACTAATTTTTTTCAAAGTTTAAACTTAATGCTACATTTTAGATATACATAATAATCATATTCGCCATGGAGAATTTGTATCTGTACATGATATATTTTGATTCATCCTTTTTTCCCCCAATTCCCTTTCCTCCCTTGAACCACTTTTCCTTCCCTATTTGCTGTTTTGTTTTCATTTTATCCTTTTTAAAAATAATTTTTTCCATTTCCCTTCGTTCCTTTTCCCCTTCGCCCTTCCTAGTTCCTCTTTTCTTTTGAACAACTTGTTCCCATTTCACAATATCTATTGTATATCTTGAACCTTATTTACTCTTTCAGTTTCTCACACCAGGGAGACAATGCAGTATTTACACATGTGAGTCAAATATATTTCACCTAGTTGTATGGTCTCAAGTTGTAACTATTTACCAAGAAATCACCAATGGAGAAAAAGATAACCCACAGAGTGAGAAAAAATTTTTTGCTCATTGTCTCTCAGACAAAGGACTAATATCTAGGACATATAAAAATCTGAAAACAGCCGGGCATGTTGGCTCACGCCTGTAATCCCAGCACTTGGGAGGCTGAGACAGGAGGATCATTGTGAGTTCGAGACCAGCCTGGGCTACAAAGTGAGCTCAAGGCCAGCCTGAATGGCACAGTGAGACCCTGTCTCAAAAAGACGAAGGCTGGGGATTTGGCTCAGTGGCCTCAGTGCCTCCCTGGCAAGTGCAAGATCATGAGTTCAATCCTTGGTGCCTCAAAAAAAAAAATCTGAAAGCAAATCAGACCCCAGAAATTCAAAGACACAATCCAGATATGAGCATCTGCGATGAACACACACTTCTCAGGTGAGGAAATACAAATACAAATAAATATATGAAAAAATGGTCAACATCACTGGTCATTCAAGAAATGAAAATTAAAATAATGCTAAGATTCCATTTCACTCCAGAAAGAACTGATTGAATCAAGATATCAATAACAAACACTGGAGGGTCTATGGAAAATAGGAACCCTTCTCCACTGTTGGTGGGAGTGTACACTGGTGCTGCCATTGTGGAAATCAATGTGAAGATTCCTCAGAAAGCTAGGATTAGGGGTCCCATCCAACCCAGCTATCCTCCTTCTGGGGAATTTCCTAGAAGAATTAAAAACATCGTGCCACAGCAGTATATGTACACCTATGTTTACAGCAGCACAGTTTGCAACAGCTAGCTCTTGGAAACAACCCAAATGCTCATCAACTAAAGAATGGATAAAAAAATGTGTTTGTTTTTTTTTATAGAATGACATCTTACTCAGTCACAAGAAGAATAAATTTGAGACATTTCTAGATAAATTAACTAAGTTTTTAAGAACATGTATGGTTAAAAAAAAAAAAAGCCGGGCGTGGTGGCTCACTCCTGTAATCCCAGCACTCGGGAGGCTGAGACAGGAAGATCGTTGTGAGTTCGAGACCAGCCTGGGCTACAAAGTGAGCTCAAGGCCAGCCTGAACAGCATAGTGAGACCCTGTCTCAAAAACACAAGGACTGGGGATCTAGCTCAGCGGTCTAAGCGCCTGCCTCACAAGCACAAGGTCGTGAGTTCAATCCCCAGTGCCGCCAAAAAAAAAAGAACATGTATGGTCAATATTACATGTAGGTATTTTCCTTATACATGTGTCTATGTGTATATAATATCTATTTAATCTCTTAAAAAGTGCAATAGCAGTATAAATTCTTCAAATTCACCACAATACATGAAAAAATAAATAGAACACTAATACAACTAAATGAGAAATTTATTATTCCCTAAGTTATTTTATAAGTTCTCCCCAAACAGTGTGATAATAAAAACCAAAGTTTTGCTCCTAGGAAAAGCACAGGATTCCGTTCCTGAAAATCTATGGTTACATGTTCATCAGTGGATTGACATGTAACCTTATTTTATGCGTGTTCTCATTTAAAAGCATATTACTGAACATGTATATATATGTATATATATATATTATATATATAATATATACTGAACATGTATATATATATTATATATATATGTATATATATATATATTCCATCAAAAATGTATACAAACTTTAGGAAAAAAAAAGTTGCACAAATATATCAATACTAAATATGAGACATCATGATATTAATACAAGTTACCTTTGGCCTTTACAATTAAAGAGGTGCTCAAAGTGGTGGCCATTAGCTTCTAGACATTTATTATTAAGGCAAACTGCTGCTTGGGTAACCTTGGTCATTGGGATTGCTCTACATGCATTTTTAATTTCTTCTCTAGGGGCCAGCAATGGAGTGGGTTTTCTGTGATATATGACATTCTCTAGGGTGCATCATACAAGTGTAACACCATCTGTTGAAAAAAAAATCATACTATTTTTCTTTTCCTGAAATGTGTATACATTTTTTGGCTCTGTCTGTCTATATGTCTGTCTGTCTGTCTGTATCTCTCTCTCTCTATATATATATACATATTATGTATATATTATATATTATGTATATATTATATATGTGTGTGTGTGCATGCACGAATTGACACAATGATTGTTTAAATGAAAAAAAACTAAAAACTTTTGGAGTAAAAGATGCTTTGCCATTAATCCTTTTCAAAAGCACTTCTTCTCCCTTCAAACACCCTTGTGCCATATTGTCAGTTTACCACTCTCTACAGCTGCTCTGGAAGTGTCTTGTGAGTGTCTTTAGCTGCACTGTTCTGGAAGCCTTGATATGCTGAAAAGATTCAAAGTGCTAAAATTTTATGGTAATTTTTATTTTGGGGAAGAACCGGAAGTCACATGAGGCCAAATCTGGTGAATAAGGCAGATGAGGATGCCCTGTAATATTTTATGAGACTGTCTTTCTGTTGGATGGCACTCTGTAGCAGTATCCACTGTATTTTTTTTTCATATATCCTAAAGGTACTGCTTCTAGATGTGGAAGTAATGATGAGATAAGTGCATTCAAAGTGAGAAATATTTTGTGGCACATTAATGACAATGTGTCTTGTACTTAATAAAATTTTAATACTAAACATTCACCTTATCAACCTTGTAGCTGAGTCATTAATGCTGAACTCATGGTGAAGACTACTATACTTCAATTTTGAGTAATGTATACTAGCATTTATTTTCTTTGTACAGTATATTACAACCTTCCCGGACTTAGGAACATTACCCAGAACTTTAGCATTATACTTGGGGTCATTTTGAAGAACAAAAATCCCAGAATAAGAGCATAAAAGTTCAAAAAGCATAAAAATAAATAGACTTTGAAAGGCTTAGGTTTGAAAAAATGGGTCAATCATTGGCTAATAAGACCTTTCTGGGAAAATGCATATTATAGTATCTCAAAAATTTTGCTAGTCTTCATATGTCTATGAATGGCTGAGAAAGCCTCATCAGTATTAATTTTGGAGATACAAGTAAATCTTTGCAAACAGAAACTTTCTTAAAAATGGAAACTTCAAATAATCATGATGACCTTCATATTTATACTCAATTCTTATATGCTTCTCATTTGTCAGGTATAGTGACTTGCTACAGATAAAAGTAATATATCAAATAGAATCGCTACTCTCTACCACCAAGTAAGAAAGACAAGAAGTATCTGTGATTATGCATTTGATATATCATCTTGGCTGAATTATTGTAGTGCCACGATTTTTCTTCAAACATCAATCTAGATGGTGCTCTGAAGGTAATTTTAGATCATTGTTCAGATCTTTGTCTCCAATCGATAGAATATGGGCAAAGCAAACTACTCCCCCCATAATATGTCTGGGCTTCATTGCATTCATTGAAAACCTTATGATAAGAAGATTGAAGATCCAACAAAGAAAGCTTTGCCTTTTACACTGAACTTGATCTGCAGCATCAACTCTTCTATGGCCCACAGGATTGCCTTCAGAATTCAAATTGACTTATCCCCAAAACTCCATAAAAAATACCATAAAACAAATCACTATATATATATATATATATACACACACACACACACACATCTGGGATAAACAAAATAAATTAAATTACAGAAAATTTATAAGCAAACAATTAACTAAAAATTTGAAATTTTATTTCAGATATACTGATGCATTGCTCACAGTTCTGAAGACTCCTTAAAAATGAATAATGTAGGCACTCTTGCCTTTGTCATTTATCTCTGTGGTGTTCTAATATTAGATAATTAAAAACTTGATAATCAAAAAATTGTGACTATAAAATTATACAGTACCAGTTACCTTTTGCTGACCATAATTTAATGTACATTTCCTAGAAATTTGTTTTCATTAAACCCATTAAAGACGATTGTGCCCCCCCAAAAAATGAAATACCACCTTTTGTTCAGGAACAGCCAAGAAGTATGAAATAGTTAATGGTGACCAAATCTGTGTTTTGACTTGCATCACATTTTTCAGAGTCTAACACAGATTCTTCACTAGTGATTTAATGCCTATTTGTATCCACAATGCCTTGTAGTAGATGTTTTTAGAATGATATCTTCCTGTCTAAAATTATTACCACTTAAAGTGAGCTCTCAGATTTCATTCCTCTTCTTTAATGTAGGATATACCTTTCTTCTTTGATTGAGAATAGAACAATGAATTATGAGAGCTCACTTCTAAGTGGATGTACTCACTTATGCTAGGTGACAGCACTCCAGTGATAGATTATTAGCAAATTTTGGGAAGCCATCTTGGAGTTTGAATGTCCATCAATATGATTTTAATTATCTGTTGGAAGCCAAGAAATAAAACTAATAGTGTAGTGAATATTTAGTAACATTTACCCAATAGACATCAGTAAATATTAACCAATTCTTGACCCAGCAATAAGGTGCTATATAGAATATATACTCAAAGGAATATATAAAGTCTTTCTTTTATTTAAGATACATTGGTGGTAACTTCAGTGGGAAATTTCATTGCCCAAAACATCAGTAGTTTGTATGGTGTATAAATATCAGTTGTAGAAAACAAGCAAAATAAGTTATCTAAGCTATAAAAAGACAAAAACTATTAAGCCTATAGGAATGGACAGAAAACTATACATAGAGCAGACAGAAGTATTCTCAACTCAGATTATACAAGGTCACTGATTTGACAGAAAAAATGTGAAAGGGGGTTGGAGAGAATCATACAAAAGGAAAAATTACACAATACAAATAAAAAGAAATAGAATCATTACAATAATTGCAAACAATTTAATGCTTGTATTCATGATTTTATAGGCCTGGCAGGGTAGTCTGAATATCTGTTTAAAGAACAATGTGCAAGGTAACACCTATAGAAGATTTCCTTCTGTCTTGTTTATGAAATTCAATATTGTTCTCACTGTTTTGCTTTACTTCATTTTATTATTTTGTTTTATTCCCTTCAAAATAAAAAAAGAATTTAGTTTGTGAATTAATTTGTTAGCCCATAAAATTAAAATTAAATGAGACTAGATTAGGAAAGGCCAATCCTCCATGAACTCTGATATGTCACGCTAGTTAACATAAATTAGTCTTGATCCTCTCTCAGTTCTAGGGGTTCAGAAGAATGTAAACTCTTCATAATTAATTTTAATATTTTTATTAAAGATTTTTATAAAATGTTGACTTTACTACTTTCTCTGATAGTGAGAACTGGCTAATGTCTAAAAAAATGGAATAAAAGAATTGTCTTTCCTCAAAGATGGGTTCTTAACCTGGTGCCTGTGAATGTAACTTTATTTGGAAATAGGATCATTGCAGGTGATCAAGTAAACATGGGGTTATTGAAATAAAGAATTTTGGATGCAGAGGCAAACATGGATAAAAGGAAGAAGATATGAAGACACCAGAAAAACACAAGTTACAAGTCAAGGACTGCCCAAAATCACTGAAAACCAGAACAGAGTCACCTTCACAAAGAACTGATCAAAACAAGGAACACCTTGATTTTGGACTTCCACTTCCAAAACTGTGAGACAAGAAATTTCTGCTGCTTAAGCTACCTGGTTTGTGGTACCTTGTTATGCTGCCCTAGGAAACTTATAGAAAGTGCTCTTAAGTCACATTAATGTGTTTATAAAAATTACTGTGAAATAAAATATTTTATGTATAGTATGCATGTTTAAGATTATAATTCTTGAGTTTTCAATAGGATTTTTCTCTCAATCTTTCATAAATATTAGATAATACATTTTACCATAGCAAGTGGAAGTAATGTCAAAAGTTCTAGTGAAAATATTTTCCTATTTAAGACAAAAATTTGTAAAGTCAATTCAATCTTATATGAAAGCCTGGAATGTATTCAAGTTTAATCTGCATTTATTATTCTATTTTGGAACTTTGGTATAGATTTATTTTTCAAATAAGTTTTATGGCAACATATCTTCATATGTTCTTTTCACTGAATTTTTCTCATATCTTACATAACTTTGCATGTAAGCTTCTCTTTTTTCTTTGCAGTTATTTCTGTTTCTGCAGTCAATTTTGCTCTTGGATGCAGTGAGTCAAATTTTTGTTCATTACCTGCTGTTTCTGATTTACATATTTTTCCTACTGGCATTCTGGAAATCTTTCAAATTTTTGTGTGTTCACAGAAATATGATTTAACAACTTACGTTTTAGCAATCAAGATAATTTTCCATTTTTGAATTACTGTTTTTCTGCCATCAACAAATGTCAACCATCTTATTTCTTTAATGTCATTTTTAATTAACATATTTCTGGTACTGTGTAGTACTTCCATTTTTGTCAGTTTTGTTTTCAATATTTACTTTCTTAAATTTATCTTTAATTCTTTCAATATTTCAGCATGAAAGCAGTGATAATTGTTTGGTAATTTGTTATTGGATACATTGACAAGTTAGAAAATGAGGTGCTCCAGTGATACCTGATACTAAATTCTAGAAATTGTCACTTTTCCTCAACTAGCAAAAGTGACTTTGCATACTTGATTAAGTTAAGGATTTTGAGATGGGGAAATTATTTTGGATTGAAATGAAATGTCAGTGTCCTTGTAAGAAGGAGACAAAAGGAGTTTTGCCTACCTATCAAAGAAGAGAGGTGGTTATGATATCCTGTTTCTGACTTTGAAAATGGACAAAGGAGTCATAGGTCAAAGAAGCAACAAGCTGGAAAAGGTGAAGGAACAGGATCTCTGGAGCCTCTCAAGGAAACCTGCCCTTTCCAGTACTTTGGATGAGGTTCACTGAAACTATGTTTTGACCTCTGGTTTCTAGAAATACAAAAAATGTTGGGCTGTTTTAAATAGTTAATTTGATAAAATTTGCTACAGGATCATGAGAAACTTTTTAGCAAGATTTCTTGGGAAGCAACAATGAATATTAACAGACAAGTGGGGTCTCTCAGAGTATCACATCACTCCTGCACACATGCTTCTAGGTTGATTCGGTTAGGAACAGATATGAAAGTAGGAAAAGGCTTGTTGGTTGAAAGATGGGGTGATACAACAAGAACAGAGAGGGCAAGATTATCATGTGGATATGTTATTACTTGCATCTTATAATGGCATTACCTTATGTCTTTCCTACTACACAATCCCTTAAAAACTTTCACTTTACTATTTTCCTTTTTTTAATGGCTGCAATAATATATTTTGTTATCTTTGAAATAGCTGTCCATTCCATCAAATATAATAACATCAAACAAATCAGAATAAAACAAAACTAATCAGAACAATGACAATATGAGTTTCAAATCATGATAATAGATTAACAGTGGTCACTTCTTTCCCTTTTTAGATAATTCCTTTCCCAATATGTATTGTGAATTTTGGATCCCACTAACTCCTTTAGTTTGTAATACTAGGGAGGCAACAAGAAATTTACCCATGTGAGTCCGAACCTTTTCATCCATGAGCATGATCTCAAGTTGCCTCCATCCACCTACAAGAGCAGATTCGAGCAGCTCACTTGGATGCTTAGGTGAGAAAAAGAAATACAAAATGGAGGAGAAGTTTATTCTATTTTCATTTTCTTTGTCATAGAAATAAGCACAGATTAAGGTTAATAAAAATTGTGCTGCAAAAAGACTTCAAAAATTATAGAAACTAGCCAAGGCTAAGATTTTGTAGCAGGAATTTTTTTTTTAAGTGGGGCAATGTCGAGACAGGGCTGTTACTCAGGCTGGTTTTAAACTTACCATTTAGCCATGGCTGTCCTCAAACTTGCAGTGATCCTCCTGCCTTTTGCCTTCCAAGTGCTGGGATTATAGTCTTCCACCACCTCACTCAGCAGAAAGCAGGAATTCATAATAACAAGGATACCTGTGAATTCCCTGTCAAGCATCCAGCCTCAGTGATGGCACTAGTGCCCAACTCTGTGAAGTTTGTCTGTTTATGTACTTTACTGAGTCAGACAAAAGGATTACAAATATTAAATTCAGGAATATTTTATTAAGGAAATGTAAAAGTCCTATATCATCTCAATGGGGTATTTTAAATTTGAATTATTCTCTTTCTATATTTAACACAGTATAATAGAATTCCAGTTGTCTATGAAACCCCAAAGACTGCTTTAATCAGTTTTTCATTGCTTGGGTGAAATACTCAGCATTCACATCTTAGAGGAGTAAGTTTTTATTTTAGCTCAAGGTTTTATTCCATGGTTGGGTATCACCAAGATTTAAACATCATGACAGAAGACTGGTGTAGGAAAACTATTCACCTTATGGTAGATAAGAAGTTGAAAGAAAGGGAAAGAGACTGAGAAGAGATACACCCTTTAAAGGTATGTGATCTTCTTCTTCCAGTTATTCTTTACCTCTTAACAGCCCATCCAGCTGATGAGCTCTCAAATAAATTAATCCATTATTATAGTTGAGATCCAAAAGACTCACGTGTTTGGAAGTTGACTATGAGGGAGCTATACTTATCAGTGGATTCACTCATTTATAAGTTCAGAAGCTGAATGTGCTGTTTGGAGATGACACCTGGTTGGAGGTAAGTCAACAGAGTGTGACCTGGAAGGATGTATTCTTGTCTCCACTCCTCCTTTTTCTTTCTGCTTCATTGCTGTCCTGAGTTTGACAGCTTTCTTTCCCCTTGGTGTTCCACCATGCTAGTTTTGCCTTGGAGAACCTGACTTTGAACTGAATCCAATGTCAAATGTGAGCCAAATAAACTCATCCTCCCTTAAATTTTGGGTGTTGGATATTATTTTGTCCCAGCAACAGAAGTGACTAAAACATATTTTGATGAGGTTAAAACCATTAATTCACAAGTTTTTAGGAGACACTTCATATTTAAGCCATATTAACAGGGGTTTTCCTTAAAATTTGCTTTATGGGGCACATTATGTTTTGACATCATTAGAGACACTAATTCCATAATTTTCAATGGTGGCAACATTGTAAATGCTCAAGTTAAAAATATAAACATACCAGTTTCCCAAGTTATAATTAGGCTGAGTTTTAGAACTATATTCCTAGTTAATCAGGAGATTTTTTTAGCATAATACATTCATCAGCCATCAAATCAAATGTCCTCTCTCTTTCTCTGTCCTATAAAAATCTCTCCAACAGTTCTCCATCACACACTAGGCTGCATTCCAAAAAAAAGAGCCCACACAATAAAAGGCCTGTGGTATAAATGAGAACACCTAGAATCTCAGAGAGTTAGGATTTGTTTGCTGACTCGCAAACAATAATACTTGTAAATGCACAATAATAACTTTTATGAAATGATCACTGGTGAACACTTTTTAAAAATCACCTTAACCAGTGAGGAAGCTACCTAGATATTATTTTAAACAATCTAAAGGAATATTTGAAGAGTCAATATTTATAAAGACAATTAGTATTCCAAGTGAATTTGTCAAGAGTTGCAAAGTATTTAAGATAAATATAGTTATAAAATGTAATATTTGAAATCATCTTTTGAAGTGGGTAGGAAACAATTCCATCTGTTCCTGAAATATGCATTTCTATGAATAAAGACTTGCATTAATTTCAGTTCCTTAGAATTTGGAATTATAGTAAAAGAAAATGAAAAATTCAGAACTCACAAATTAAAACTGAAAAGCCTACTTGCAAAACCTAATTACTGCATGATGATATACCACTGATGATATGTATCCAAATGAATTAAAGTCAACATGCCACAGCGATATCCACATTCTTATGTTTAATGAAGCAAATATGTAATAGCCAAGATATGGAATCCACATATGTGTCCATCAGCAGAAAAATAGATAAGGCAAATGTGGTGTGTATATATATACACAATGGAGTATTATTCAATCATGAATAAAATGTCATTTGCAGAAATATGAATTGACATGAATATCATATTGAGTGAAATAAACCAAACTCAGAAAGACAAATAAATTCCTGCCTAAAATGTGGAATCTAAAAAAAGGTGACAAGAAAGCAGAAGGGAAACCTTTAGACAAGAAGGGAAGAAGGGGAATTAAAGGGATTGTAATGAGAGGCATTATGGAATATAAAAATAATCAAAGCAATGTGGATAATAATCTACATTGAAACCCCCCAAAAATGTGAAACTAGGGGAAGGTGAGGCAGAGGATTTATGGGGTAAAATGATTAAAGTATGTTATGTGACTGCAGAAACTTGCCAAATGAAGTCTATTAATCTGAATAAATAATATTCATTGCTAAAATTATGAGAATAAATAATTTGAGGCTATTGTGAGGAAAATAGATTAATGTTGTAGGTTATGATCCAACAATGCCATCAGAGAGCAATTTAGAGATGGTAAGAATAAAGTAGATATTTAAAAATATTTTGCTTCAGAATGTTGGCAACTAAGATAGAAATAAGTGAATAAATCTAGTAAGTAGAAATACACACTATTTATTTAAAAATTGAATACACAAAATGAAGGGAAGAATTACACTTCTGTTAGCTTCCTTCAGTAATGCAAGAATGATATTGTATAATTTACTAACATAGGGATGAGTGAAGCTGTTATAAGAGAATTTACTTGTGACTGTGCATCAGTTTGAAATAAGTGATCAACTTGTGGAATAGTTCCAGAATTTGGAAGGCATTCAATAAAGCAAAAATGAGAAAATGGACATTTTGAATACTACATCTCAAGCTTAAAGAAGATAAACATGTTTAGGAGCAACTGACTGAACAATGATTCATCAGTGCAGCTAGACAAGAGTAGATCAACTAATAACAATTTTTACGATTGTTGGTAATGGAATAAATCTGAATCCTGAGAGGACTTTTGGGAAGAGAAGATTTCTTGGTTGTGGAGGAAAGAAGGGAAGCTACCACAGACAGACATTCTAGAAATTTTATTATGGAAAATTTCATATATAAGCTAAAGTATAAAGAATATTGTAAGAGTCTCCATTAGATTTCCTTCTAATATAGTTTCAGATTTTCAACAAATAGCTCTTCTTGTTTCAACAATCTATCTTGTGCTTCCTATTCTCATATGCTCCCAGCTATCATTTGAAAATGGGATAGCAAAAATCTCATTATTTTATACATAAATATTTATAGGAATAAAACCTGAGAAAGTGAGCAAAAGTGACTTAAAACACAAATAAGCCTAGTACAAGTATAAGTGCCTTGTTAAATTTCAAAATGGAGTTTATAGTGGATGTTTAATGTAAATAAAACCATTCTTTTGCCATCATAATAAATATCAGCAACAAATTATAAAAGGAAAGCTATTAATTATTCTTTGAAAGGCTCATTTCTATTATTTGTATTTAAATATAACTTTATCATTATGCAAACTAACAAAATGCAACTAACAAACAAAAATAAACTCATATCCTCTCTTCTAGGAATGACATACTTGTATTTGTTAACAGAGTAATGCAGGTAGGAGTACAGTATATAAAGTTAGGAAGAGATGTGTTTTTTTTTTTTTAATTTTCTTTGGCTCCTCTAAGTTTATTTATGTCAGCACATTTTCATAAATTTTAATTAACCTATTTATAATTACTTTTTCTCACATCTTATAAATTACATTGACATTTATCTACCTTTTTAAAGATAATCACTCTCTAGAAAAATAATAATTGGGAATGCTTTTTAGAGTATTTTCTTAACATGTGAGATGATTCCCCTCCTAAGTAATGAGATAAGTATATAGTTAGGAAGTTATAAATATATAGCAGAAATCTGAAATTTCATATATGATTTGTGAAGACATGGTTTAAAAGGAAAAAAGTACATTTAGTGTTATTGATAGGATAAGAGATATAGATTATTAATAAATACCAACTCCTTGTACCATTGCCCTACTGTTTTTTCAGGGACCATAGTATATCTTCAAAAGAGCCACTGAATTGGAAAGTGAACCATTGACTTCCCTTAGTGCACTAAATTAATTTCTGATATCCCTAAGGTTTAGCTGATTAACTAACTCTAGACATATTTGTTAACAATTGCTCAAAGTCATAAGACCAGCAATAATTTCCTCATAGCTACAATCTAGAATTAGAGTAAAAAGAGTTCATACAGTTGTTCCAAGGTTGTTTCTAGATTTAAAATTGTTGAGTCTTTGAAAAATAGTTAATTTTATTTACCTAATAACTGTATGGTATAAAAATATCAAAACATTTAAAGTAATATATAATAATGAAAACATTTAAATGGCAAAGAAAGGCTAAGTCAAGGACCATATGTAATAGATTCAATCACTATGTGACAATAAACACTAAGTTATAATGACTGCTATCTGCAGTACTTCAAATTTTTTCCCACTACTGTCATATTTGGATAAATAAAATTTCCTGTTGTGCTCTAAGGACAGGTATGTATGTGGTAAGTAGATGGTATACTTTAGTGAATAAAACTTTTGGAATGCCCAGGGATCAACAGGTAAATTTGATTAAAATTCAGATGTTGTATCAATCAGTTTGGAACAGGAAGTGAGAAAAATACCAGACAGAATTATAGAGTGATAGAAAAATAGAAGACAGATTGAAAAAGAGAAGATAAGTTGAAGATAGATAATAGTTATGCCAAACATAATAGAAAGATATGCAGAAATAGAGAGCAAACTGATATACAGATGTACAGGTAATACTGTATATAGAATCTGTCTTAGATTCTTCTTAAAATATTGCACTTACAGAAATGACTTTTCCTCCCTGTCAAAGGTTAGTGCTTAGTAATGCTACAGAGTCCTCTGGGTTTCGAGACACCAAGAGCTTCTGAGGATCTACTCTTACAAGCCAGTCTTAAAGCTGAGGTGTATCATAATATACTCCAGCCAGGAAAATGTTGGGGAAACTGAGGCAACAAATATAGCCTGTAAGAAATAACTGAAGGTCCCATTCCACACGTGTCAGCAGCAATCAACAAGAGGACTCATGTATAAAATATGATAGATAAGGAATTAATCAAAATGGCATATACTCCTACGATACAGGAATAAACACCCTGACAAACGGTCCAGTAAACATGCTGAACGGTTTTTAGCTTTGTTCTTGGAAGACTGAAAATGGAATATGTCACAGTAAATGAGGAAGAAATGTTAGAAATGCAATGGCAGATGGAGTGAGATTGGTAAACGCAGGGAGGATTAGGCCTGTTAAAGAGGGTATGTTACTTTGCTGCAGAAGCCTAGCAATCAACTTTGTATCACAGCACTTGCCTAGAGAAAGATTCACTAAGTCATGTAGTATCATTGGTCCATAGGCTATCAACATCATTGTGGAGCTTATTATAGACTGATTCTAACAGCAAGTGATTATTTTAAAGAAACCAGGGCCCCTGACATGTGTGGATGATGGGACACAAACATAATCGATGCCGAGTGTTTGTGCTTAACTAGACAAAGTAGATGTGATTTCTTAGTGTACAGCAAGGTTAGAATGGTCAATAGAGGCCTAAGAATTATGTAAATGCTCAATAGATAAAGGCATACTTGACAGAAAAACATGAGGGTGGCCAAGTTTGGGAATCTTGTTCTATATAATTTATTAAAAACCATCAATATTAGATGGGCAAAAGTCTGACAGCAACGTCAGTGTGATTGATGGAGGCCAAATAATTGTATAGATGCTCAACAGACAAAGGCATGCAGGATAGCCAAATCATCAGGTAGTCAAGATTGGGTATCTTGGTCGATATAATGCATTGAAAGCAACCAAGAGTAGATAATAAATACTCTGAGATATTTTTCCCTATTAAAATATCATGATCCTTTGCCCAGTTTTCAGTTTTGAGCCTTTTTTTAGACTCCAAGTCCACTGACTAAAGGAGAAACCAGACTGATAGATGATGATTTCCCCTAAAGGAACCTCCTTACCTTTAATATGGAAACTGCAAAATAGTGAAAGATGAATATAACAGTAGGGTTAGAGACAAAGTTTTATGTTGTTGTAAAAGTTTTGTCACTTCTCCATCATCACCAACCTATCCTTACAGAGGGCATATGAGCATCATAAAATGAAAAATTGTACTCTTACAGCCCATTAATAATGGATTCATGGAGTACTGGCATGCAATGGGGCCTTAGTAGAGTAAAACAATCTTCATAAATGGAAAGGGAAATGAAGAGGAGAAGGGGAAAGGAAGGAAGGGAAAACAAAAAAAAGAGAATAGAAGAGAAATAGAAACAAAGCTTTTGTAATTAAGGAGAGGAAAAGGGGTTGAAGGGAGGGGAAAGAATTGCAGAAAAAAGAAGAATCAAGATATATTATGTACAGGAACACAGCACCTATGATGAAGGTGAAAACATGATATTATGTGTATCTAAAGTGAACAAATAAAATTAATTTTTAAAAAAGTTATAAAAATACTTTGTCACTAAATAAAAACGATTGAATTTTTGATGACCATGTCCTCAGAGCTGCCCATTATGAGCTGATTGTGCCAGTGTTACTATGTCTGAAGTTGAACGGAGCTAAAATTTTCCTATTGTAACATGGACATACTAGTTCTCGCATTCATTCTGAATAAGGACAGAAAACAAAAGTAAGAATTTCAAGAGCCAGCAGAGCAGAAAAACACTGATACCGCTTTCAACATAAACATATGACTTAAGTGGGGCAGGGTGATTCTATTATGAACAGGTGATGGAGTAAGAAATTAGATTCCTGTATGGGTAAGTTCAGTATGTTGTTGCAAACCAAGACATAATGTAGACACACTCATGGATAGCTCTAAAATATTAGTGAAAATAACCCTAACAGAGAAAGGACTATGTGGCTTTAACTTGGTCATCCAATTTTTGTGTAAAGGTAAATATATGTTTAATAGACAGTGCCCAGTTGCTTGGCTGGTTCCTTAGGTTTGGAAGAGAAAAATATTATTTAAAATTATTGTAATGTACATTTACTTGGTCCAGTAATAACAGATTAATGGTTAGTATTTTCACCATTGACAGTTCAGGTGTTTCTCTATGATTGTGGTGTAAATCATATGTTTTTATATCTGAAATTTTTATTTTTGCATGCCTGACATATTCAGATTTGAATATTATTTGTTTACAGTAATCTTATGCTTGGGTATTTAATTTAACTTACATAATTATAGCAATTGGTTTTAAAACAAATCCTTTTTTTGGTTGTGTAGTCTGACACATACACTTTATTAAAAACTATTCATATTTTATTTTGAAGGCTCGAGAATATATGATATGCCCAGAGATGAATAGATGTAATTATAGTCCATTATCTAAAATGACATGAAATTACTGGTAGCTTGTCTACATTTTTGTAAAATTAAAAAGAAGTTTTAAGGAAGGACAAATTTTTCAGACATGTTATTATTTCATCAAAATTATTGCCATGTTTTCACCCATTAAATAGTATCCATTATAGGGTTGTTATAAATAGAATTATATTTGATTAACCTAGTGTGCAATGAGTATAGAATAGCAGATATAATTTCCTCTAAAAATACTAAAACAGCAAAAATGTACCCCAAAGGACTTCTCAAAATTAATGTTAACAAGTATTAGGAATATATGCTACATCACATTGTAACAAGTTGTTTGCATCATGTTACAAGTTTGTTTTCTTCTTGTAGCAGTTTTTTGTTTGTTTTAATTTGTTTTTGTTTTTATAGAACTAGATTTTAGGTGAATAAATGTTAGTGAATTTGACAGAAGAGAAATATGTTAATCTGTTGAAAGTGCCACCTAGTAGAATTTCATTAGCTTTGTACTTTTTTTTTTTTTTTT
>RJWT010000468.1:0-34303 GCA_004365215.1 Cuniculus paca
CAACTCGGATGGTAAATACCTGGAAAAAAGAATTGCATCTGTACAGAAAATGTACCGACTTTTCTTGTGTGTATTTCCTAAAGGATTCAGAATAACAACTATTTACATTGCATCTACTTTGTGATACAAATATATGGGAGGATAGTGTAGGTCCTTTATAAATATTATGCCAGTTTGTATAAAAGTTTTGAGAATCTACTGATTTCGCTATCTGTTGGGCTCTTAGCACCAATCCCCAGTGAATCCTGGGGGACAACAGCGCTTCTCTCACACTGTGTTAGAATTTTATCGTGCAGATTATAACTTCCTGCTTCATGGGCCCACTAATGGTTTATGGCTCACTCATTTTGGTAGTTCCTAACTGGTACAGCGCGGAGATGCTCTGAGACACAACTCTGACCACCATCGTGTCCACCAAGCTCTATGGGAGAAAGTTGCCCATTGGTGGTCATAGCACAGGTGGACTAAGGATGGAGCACGGTGTTGTATTTTTCTCTCCATCTGTATGAAGTTGCTCTTAAGACTTTTTTACCTTTAGTTTCTCTTCCAGCTTACCTTTCGTGACAGTCAATTAGCTGCCTAGAGAAATGCATCGATTATGTGTGATACAGAAGCCGTTTAGTATAGCAGAGCTGAGGCAGAGAACTAACTTCACCTTCAGCCAACTCAGCAATGTGGCTGCAGGAAGATGAAGATCCTGAATTTGGACTGTCCTCGGGTTCACCTGCTGTCACCTGCTCCCCTTTGCTCTTATCCACTACGTCCTTTAACCCTCTGTCAGCATCTGTGTCTGTGGCTCAGCTTTTCAGTTAAAAGTAGGAGCAGTAATGGTATCTACTTTTTAGAATATTTTGAGAATTGAAGGAAGGCATAAAAATATCTAAATTGCCCAGAATAATAAGTGTAATGGAAATGGTATATAGTGAAAAATAGTACTGAGTGGAAATTATCATCTTATGGCAGCCCCTAATCCTTGCCTTAGATGTGATTCTCTGGCTCCTTCCCAACACTCTTCCTGGACTTGTGCTATACAATATGGTAGCCCCTAGTCACATGTGGCTGAAGAGAACTTGAAATGTAGCTAGGCTAAACTGAGACGTGCTCTAAAAATAAATACGTGCTAGATTTAGAAGACTTGGTACCCAAGAAAGCATGTAAAATAGCTCGCAAATAATTTTTATATTGATTACGTCTTGAAATTGTAGTATCTTTAATAGAATGGATTACATAAAACATCAGAAACGAAATTTCTCCTGTTTTTTTCTTTTCTACTTTTTTTTAATTTTAAAGAGAATAAAAACAAAACAAAACTAAACAGAGTAAAACACAACAAAGCAGATCAGAACAGAACAATGCAAGCAATACAGCTCTTCAAAACATAATGACAGGAAATCAACAATGGCTACCCTAGTGTCTCTTGTTTTCTTCGAAATTGTTGTTCATACATTCATATACAATAAACTCAAGAAAAAAAATAATATAAAACCAGATAAAACAAAAGGGTGAAAGCATTACAGGTCTTCAAATCAGACAATAAGAATTTCTTTTCTACTTTTTTTCCAGCGTAGCTACTAGAAATGATGCATGTAGCTTGCATTCATTGGCCACATTATCATTTTATTAGACGAGGCTGC
Organism: Cuniculus paca; assembly: GCA_004365215.1. Taxonomy (NCBI): domain Eukaryota; kingdom Metazoa; phylum Chordata; class Mammalia; order Rodentia; family Cuniculidae; genus Cuniculus; species Cuniculus paca. Next base: position 1,635 of record RJWT010000468.1, read on the forward strand.
CCTAGATTACAATCTCTTTGGATTTCCCTTCAGGAACCCCACAGCTACTGAGAGCAAAAGATCCTCCTGCTTTCTATTATGGATTTTCAGAGCCTGAGTTGCCTGGGGCAGTTAAGCCCAGCCTGCTCTGCCAAAAGAAAGTGATGGGGAAAATACTGATGGGTGTGCAACTTGCAAGGTATTTACTAAGGGTCTGAGTGGAGCCCTTAGGAAAGAGTTACTGCCTCTTAAATAGCACCTTACTCTCTGGGAGTGAATGAAAGGAGGGGCTGTTTCTGTTAAAGTCATTTAGGATCCTCTGCTGAAAGGAACCATATGCTACACAATGAGATATATTCCAGGCAAGATGCATATGCTTTGCACAATAAACATGTATGCAAATCCTGCAAAGATTTTTAAGGAGAAAATGTGTTGATATTATTCACATCAATATCATTTAATGCATCCTTGTTCTTCTGATTCGAAGTCGAATCCAACGTCAAATTCCTTCTTTGCCTCAACCTTTGACAATGAAGATTTTACACAAAAGTTATCTAAGATTTTTGTTTTTGGTAAGAGGAATTTGTTTCCAGTTGCTGAAATTTAAGTCTCGATAAATCATAGGCTCTAAACAGACTGGCAAATATCCAAAGGGCCTGGCAGCATCTGCACATGCCTCTCGGGGACATTCTGGGTGGGAACAGCACTGAGCAAAAATCCCAAGACCTGAAGCTGCGGCCTGCCCTTTTCAAGTCTCAGAATCACAAGATGTTTTCTCTTTCGGACTGTTCTCAGACTCAAACTATTTTGGACATAGAGCTGCAACCCATAATTGGAGCTGGTGTTGAAAGGAAATTAGAATGCTCCTTGAATCACATCTTTGCAAGGTTTCTCTCTGTCTAAATGAGCCTCCATTGCAGGTGATAGAGTAGGAGAAGCCTTGTGGGATCCCAATAAAGTTGTTCTTGCTGGTAAATAAACATGAAAATTCAGAAATCAACACAGTCCTGGGAAATTCCATTCAGGGAGTAAAAGGTCTCACTGAGCATGGTGCCATCTCTTTAATTGTCCCCTGCTCCGTCTGTTGCTTCCCATCATATATTCTTCGGAAAAGCCATATTGCTACAAATACACATTTAGGATTTGATTACAGAGTCTCATCCATTTACATGTACAAGATAGAGCCTACTGTGACAGATTAATGCCCCTAAGTTTGTACAGGAAGGTTAAATAAAGTGTTACTTTTATGACACCGAATATCTTTATGATGCTTTTGCTAAATCAGAGACCACTTGGTGATGTTGCAGATGTGCCAGATACTTATTGTGAGCTGGCAAAATGCCACCAGTGCTTTAGCCATCTATCACACTTGCTACCTTTCTGCACAGGCCATCCTCACTGCTGTGTGTAATACAATATTCACCGGGCAGCTTCCCCCTCTTCTCATTTAGTCAAAGAGAAACAATTCAAGTCCTACCACCCTGAGCCATTACAACATTACTAGAAAGGAGAGTGTTTCATGCATGATTGTGCCATTTCCAACTTAGATAAAACACACACAAACACAATCTTGAGGATGGCAAGACCATTTCAAAGCTACCCCCTGCGCATGGTTTATGTTCTCCTTCCCCCACCCTTCTTATTTGGATATCCATTCACTTACTTAAGTTGTCTGGCCCTTCCTCCCACTGTGAAGGCCTGTCTCTGATGATCTTTGGGCACACTGAATTTTCAGCTTCTCTTTCAATTTCTCAAACAAATGTCTGCCTGGAAGCACATCTTAGTAGGTCAGACTCTATTCTCTTGAGGGAAAATTATGTATTCTGAAAAGCAGATATAAAAGGGATGCCTTGACTGAGCTATAGTCTGGGCTTAGAAATTTTCACCTGTAAGGTTGGGGAACAGACAACTCTCCCGTTTACCTGTGCATCCGTATGAAGATGAGGAGACCATCTCTTGAACTCGTTTGCTGCCTTATTAATTCAACAGATGGCGAAATACATACTTTCAAAGGCATGGGGGCTTTCATTACTTGCTAAGATGGGAAATAGGTTTGTTATTTCATTTGATTATAGGCAAAGGACTGGACCAAAGCCCTAGAGTAAGAGAATAAAGGAGAAGATGTGATTTTTTTTCTCCCATTTTAGCCCTTTGAACTGAGTTGTAGTCCTTGGAGAAAGGGCAAGAGATGGGGACAGAAAAGAGATGGGGACAGAAAAAGCAATGGTTATTTGTCCTGGAATTCTTGTTGTAATTCTAGACATGATTTCCTTAACATGGCAGGCCCAAAGTTGCTGAGAATACATCTATCCCCATGTCTTCTTGACAGTGTTGCGTCTTCAAGAATTAATACCCCTGAGACAGGGACAGTTCTCTCTCTTCATAGCTTTGGCAGGGAACACTATCATGTAGCTTCAGATGGACAGCAAGTGAGGTAATGGGAGCTCAAGGGAGCACTATGGGGTATCTGTGGTGCTGCAGACAGCAGAATAGCTTGTGTGTCAGTTTGTCGTATGGCTTTACAGGCTCACCAACGTTTGGGTGGAGGATTTACTACAGTGGGCATGGTAGTTACCTGTATGGGAGCTGGATTTGGACTTTTGGGTTATTGCTTTCATTAAAACTTCTTGAGCTCCATAGGCTGGGAAGTGTGGAACCCTCATGCTTGCTGGTGAGTTTTGTGTCACTCACTCTGCTATTGAACCAATGGGAGAAAGGTAGAGGCTTTAAGGAGAGCTGTTCTAGGAATCCTATGTGGGTTTTAAAAATCTGACAAAGACCCTACTTTGCCTATGCCAGTGATACACATTGGTTTTAAACACTAGGATATTTAATAGAGGGTCAAATCTATTGGGCAGACAACTATTTTCTTTGTACCTGAATAATAGAAGAGAATTAAAGTCCTCTAGTAAAGGATACAGCAGCCCAAGGAGGATTCTTTTCTACAGGAGATATGCCCTCCTAATGTGAAATAAGTTTGCAGCTTAAATAGTGCAAAAAGAGGCAGGAACCTTGAGCGTTATACTGGAGCACAGAGTAGGAGAGGTGTTAAAATAACATTCCCCTCCCCCAGATGGCTGCCTCATAAAACAGATTTACTTTCTGCAAACACTGAGCTGGCTTTTCAACTCACCCTCACCCCCTAAGGAGTTCCCTATGAAATCAGGGAAAGTGTCAGAGCTCAGATGAAGTCACTCGGGGAAATTTAGTTCTCCGGTCAAACTTGGGCTGCCTAATTCAATCTACTCCTCATCAGTAGTGCTCAGGACCTCACTGGGATCACAGCAGAAGTAGATCCAAATTGAATCCTGGTTTCCATTTGCTCTCTCACTGGTGGAGTCACTCATAAAAATGTTTCTAAAATGCCAGCAAAATCAGACCACACTTGTAAACCTCCTCCGTGTTCTTAGGTCATATGCATATGGGATACTAATGTGAAAAGTGACTGCTGAAATTTCCTTTTTTTATTAAATAGATCTGGTTAACCAAAGGTTTCCTTCTGGCTGCTAGATGATGCATATGAAGATGCTTTGAAAATTCTAAATTATGATGCAAAAATGAGAAACAGACAGAAGTCATATGAAATTAACAGAAAAGCAATTGTCAGTATTATATATTTTATATGATCCCATTTTATGGTGAAAGTACTGTACATATATAAGGGGTGTGTGTGTGTGTGTGTGTGTGTGTGCATGTGTGTGTGTTTCCATTAAAAGTCTTGAAAGTCAAATAACAGCTGTGCCTAATAGTAATCTCTAACCAGAGTATGGGCTTCTGAGAAGTATGATCTTAACTTACAAAATTCTACACTGTTTGAATATTTTCCTTTGTCTTGAAAGTATTTTAAAATACAAAGAACCAAATTAAAGCTGTCCCTCAGATCTGCTGGTGCCTAGCTGATCTATAAGAGGTTATAGTATTTAATCACTGGTTAAATCAAAACAGCCTTTCTACCATCTCTGTAGGTTCAAGACTAACATGGACTGATTCAGTTCATTACTGGGTTAGGCACTATGGGGAACAGAGAAATCATGGACAAGAAGATGGACCCTGGAGGCAGATTGTTCAAGACCTCCATTTTCCACCTGTGTGACCTTGAGAGTTACTTAACCTCTTCAAGCCCAGGTTTATTGTCTTGATTATGGAAATGATAAAACCACCTCCCCCAGGCTGTTACTGAAATTATATTGGTTAGAATTTGTAACATACTTGGAACACAAGTACTATATGAGTGGATTTTAGACAAAATAAAAAAATGTATTTAGTCTCAGGGAATTTACATTCTCTTAAGTGAAAGAACAAGGCACGTAATTGATCAAAGGTACATTAATACCAGGGGTGAGGAGAAGCAAAATAGATACTTGGAACAAATACTCTTGACCTCCATTTTTACCCTCTTTCAATAAGAAGACAGGAAGGATTTTAAAAATGCCATACCAGACATCTTTGCAGCTGGATTCATAGATTCAAATTAGATTGTACCATGTTGGGCACATTCATGAAATCTGAAGGCCAGAAGTGGGAAGGAGATTAAATTCCTGATATGGCCAAGCGAGCTTAGATAGATGTGACTTTTGTGGTGGCTGGACTTTGCATGAATATGTGGTCATCAGCTTGAAACTGGTCAGAGGCTGTTACAGCAGCAACTTCTTTATGGGTGGATTGCAGCTAAGTCCCTGAAACCTTAAAAATCAATAGACGGGTAGCAACTTCCTAATCTCTCAGTTCTTCCAACTATTTCCCCGAGTTGTATCCATTTCTACTAGAGGTACCTCAGAGGATTTCTGTGCAGAGATTGAAGCATCCTGGTAGAAGTTAGAGGAGAGGACATTTCTGCAGAAGGTGAAGTCCTGGAGTCAAGGATGTGTGTGACATGACTGGAGAGCATTTCGCTAGATTAGAGGATGTTGTTGGAGTTGGTAAAATCTAAAGATAAGAAAAGTTGAAATGGTATCTTGTAGAGCATTGGATAAAGGTAAAAATTTTGAACTATTCTTAATACAATAGAAGAATATAAAAGTAATTTTTTGTTTGTTTTTCAGAGTAGTTCAGTGATTAGGGAGAGAGAGAGAATGTAATAGTGTTGCATCATGCTAATTTTTCTGTGAGAATTTCAATTTAATAGCATGTACCATTGGACATGGCACCAAACAGGAAACATTGCGATTTGTTTCTATTCTGGCACATAAGGAAACCTAGAAGCATGTCTACAAATATCTGCTGAAGTAAGAATTAAGACAAATAAATGCGACCAAAATCTAATGTTAATAGTTTCCTAATTCTAGAGCGATAAAGTTCTCTGGACTTCATGATGTATCTATCACACATTCTGGATAAGACTGAGGCTTGTACTGCTTTTAAGTGAAGTTTGATACCATAAAATAAGTGTATTGGATACCTGGATTGGCAACTCTCTTCTCCAACCCTTGGATTGGTAATTTATCCACTAAGCTTCACTTTCATTTTAGTAAAAATGGAAATAATGCTAGCATTATTGTGTTGGGAAAATTAATTGAAATTATATGTGTAAAGCACTTTAAATTGAAAAATACATAAAATTATAAAGTACACAAATGTGTTTCCAAGTGGACAGACTTGCTATGTATAAAGATTTTTTCAAGAATTTCCTTTTCACAGGGTGTCAGAAGTGTTTCAGCTAGCAGAAATAAATATGCTAATTGGAAGTAGATGAGTTAGAATCTGTGTCTTTTTTGTGAGAGGTTAGGTGTGACCTGAACTATATGTAGCTAACAAAAGCGAAGTGTGATTAAAACAATTAGTTGGTGGTCCATTCAGGAATCTCTAAAAGATACCCAGCTTCTATCTGTGGACATGTAGGTGCATACTATATTTTCATCACATAGTAAAGTCTGTAATATTTCATGGTTTTTCCTTTTTAACTCTTATGTCTTTACATTTTAAACTGAGCCAATCTCTTTATTCTAAGGTTAATCTGTAATAGTGTTAGAATTAAAAATAGAAACACTATGCAGTTTGTCTTCACAGCACATTATATGGCTCTTATTTGTGCTTTTTGTTTTGTTTTGTTTTGTTTTTTGGTTTTCTTTGTGGCACTGGGGATTCAACCCAGGGCTTTAGCATTGAAGTACTAAGTACTTAGTACTGAACTATGTATCCCTGGCCCTTTTAATTTTTTTTTAATTTTGAGACAGGGTTTTGCTAAGTCACTTAGCCCAGGCTCTGCTTGAAATTGTCATCCTCCTGCTTCAGTCTCTCTGCATGCTGGGATTACTGGTGTGCATCACTACCCTGGGCTTTTTTTCTGCTTCTTGCATGTCTCTTGAACTAACTAGGGGCAGAAAGACAAGAAGAAAAAGAGGAAGAAGAGGAAGAAGAGGAGGAAGAGGAGGAAGACAAGGATGAGGATGAGAAGAAAAAGAGGAGGAGGAAAGGGAAGAAGAAAATGAGGAAGAGTAGGAGGAGAAGAAGGAGAAGGAGGGGAAAAAAAGGGGAGGGAGAGGAGGAGGAAGAAAAGGAAGGAGGGGGAGGAGGAAGAAGGGGAAGAGGAAGCAGAAGAAGAAGAAAAGGAGGAAGAGGAAGAGAAGAAGAAGAGGAAAAGGAGGAGGGACAGGAGGAGGAGAAAAAAAGAAGGGGGAGGGGCAGGGGAGAAAGGAAAGGAAAAAAGGAGGGGGTAGGGGGAAGGGGAAAAGGAGGAAGAGGAGGAGGAAGAGAGGAAACGGAAGGGGAATGCAGTGAGCTGAGACCAAGTACCCTGCCACAGGATCCCAGAGGGCAGGCTGAGAGGTCAGGTGTTTATTCTCTTGGTTCTCATCAGTAAGTTTGTTCAAAGTTTTCCAAAGACTATCATTTCTTTCAGAATGGCTTTTTCTACAATTCTGTTAATCACAGTCTTCATTCATGCCGTGGAGTTTAGGGTTATACACCACCCGTGTGTAACATTTTCATTGTTGCTTCACTTCCCCTTCCTATACCTGGTGCATCGTCCTCTTAGAAATCACTTCTGCGTAAGTTATCTTAATGTGAGCATGCTTTGCTTTTCTGGAGCAGTAGTGATGGATCTGTGCTCCCTAGCATGCTCTCCTCAATACTCTTCAGTTGTGACTGTGCAGAATGGTAAACGGGCAACAAGCTCATGGAGGGCTTATGTAGAGACCATGGGGACAAAAAAAAGAGACGATGAAGTCATTCCGAGAGAACAGGCTCAAGGACTAATTAAAGAAAATTTCCCTTCCTTTAAGGTGGGCCTGGAACCTTCAAATGTGTGCCCAAGAAGATGCTAAAAGATTCCCCGTTGTTTCACTCTCGGAATGAGTTTTTATTGTTGCTTTCCTGCTCTCTTGTCTTTTCGTTGTAAACTGATTTGTATGGGGGAGAAAAATCTAGTTTACTCCCCTTTCTAGTTTTTAGGTCACTAGACCAAAGTACCCAGCAATAATCAGGCTCTACAGAAGTAACTCGCTGTCCACAGGGGGAGCCACAGTGGATACAGATGTTTTCTACTGCAGGGGCCCGTGTTAGTTGCATAAGCAGAAAGAAGTCAAAAGAAACTTAGTGACCAGAAGGGTAGACTGTGGCACATTACTGTCTGTCTCCTAGATTGTGAGTTGCAATTTAGTGGAAAGTTCTCACCAATAGATTATGAGAAAAATTTAGATGCGACACTCCCAGACCTGGCCTATTAAAACCTATGTGTGCATGCGTGCACACACACACTCACACACACACACACACAAAACATGTCAAACTTTATTCATCTACTCCCTGAGTGGAGAAGACGACAAGGACCCAAAAGAGCCTCTGCACAAGACAAGACACCAAAATCCCTAAGGGACTTCACGAGGGAGAGCCCTCCCGCCCTCTGGCCCTACCCCTAGCTATGAATGAGAAGTGTTCAGTGTAAGGGCAAGGAGTTTGGCAGAGGAGTCTCTTAAATCACCTGGCATTATTTACTCTAAGTGATTTCGTCAGTTAAAACACATTCAGGTGCAAATATCAGACAACTCAACCTCAACAGGCTCAAGCCAAAATGGAATTTATGAACTGATCTAACGGCAAGTGTGTCAGCTTAGTGTTGCTATAGTAAAATACCTGTGATAACTAATTTAGAAGGAGGCTCACGATTTCAGACAAGGTTTGAAATGTTATATGGCCCTTTTGCTTTAAACGGGAGTCAGCACAGCATATCCAAGTGGAGCATGTGGCAAAAGCATCCTACTCACCTCAAGGCAGCAGAGAACCGAGGGAGGCAGAAAAGGGCTGGGTTCCCAGCAACCCCTCCAAGGGCACACTAACCTCCTCCAGCTAGGCCTCACATCCTAAAGGTTCCACTACCACCCAACAGAGGAACAGGTTGGTAGCCAAACCTCAGTATGTGAGTTTTGAAGGATTCACTCCAGATCCAAACTATCATAGAAGGTTGGACAATCTTTTATGTACTGCTTGATACCGAATCTCCCACCCACCATGATGTGATTCTCTCTGTATCCCATCTTCAGTAAGTTCTATTCTCCTCTTGTAGCCTTTGCTCTCTTAGGCAGATTTTATTTCCCTGTATGGCAGATACAGCAGGTTCAGAGTTTATAAGCTTGCTGCTTCCTTTTCATGCTAGATCTGGCTTGACTTTGACTGTCACTTTTGCTGATCATGAGTCGGGAACAGGCTGGCTTTCTCGGTCTAATCAATTCCTTTGAAGGTAATATGATATCCATCATAGAATAACCAAGTCGTGTAGGCTTAGGGTGGAAGAAAAAATGGTTCCCAAAGGAAAGCCAGGTTCTGTACTCATTTGCTTGGGAAAGGTAACTGGATGCTGTGTGACAAAAACTAAAAACACCCACTGTAGTTCCTTTATGCCTATTCTTCTTGTTCGGGATCTTGTTTTTACTACATAGCCTTTTTTTTTTTTCACTGTCTATTTTTATATCAGTAATTATGGGTGATATGGGTTTGAGAAAAATCAAATTTCGTACACAGTTTGGGCTTAATGTAGTGAGGAGTCATCAGTTCTTTGTTTTGTTTGAGATAGGGTCTTGAACTCACTATGTAGCTCAGGCTGGCCTAGAACTCACAGCAGTCCTTCTTCCTCCGCCCCTGAGTGATGGGATTAGAGGTGTGCACTGCATTCCCCAGCAAGAGGTCATTGATTTTTTTTTTTTTTGTACTGGGAATCAAACTCAGGACCTTGCACATGCCAAGCAGGCACTGTGCCACTGAGCTATATCCCTGACCCAAGAGGTCATCAAATTATAGAGGTTTTGAAACATATCCAACAGAAGCTCCAAAAGTGTATCGTCTTTCTCTTATAATTACTCTTTCCCTCAAACACACATTTAAGGTATTTTTTAAAAAACAACTTTTTTTCTCATATTTTTAATGTTTAGTTTAATTGCTAGTTTTGTTACAGTATTGTCTTATTTTCATTGCAAATTTAAACTGCATTGTGAGTTAAATAGATTTATGTGAACTGGTCTGTGAACCTTACTATTTAAAACACTGTTACCATGGGGAGATGTGTATAGAGTTTCAAATAGCCAATTTATATGCATTCTTTTAAAATACAATTTATTTGCAAATGGGGGACTCTTTGTTTATCTTTTGCTACATAATTCCTGCCCCCCCATACATTGTTCACCAATTCTTGGGTGTCTCATGATTCTATGAGTGCTGCTCAGTTTGCTGGTTCTTGCTTGGGGATATCTCACGTGGTAGCAGCCAGGACTGCAGTCAGCAGAAAGCTCACTCATAGCTTTGACACTAGGCACTGCCCATCATTTGGAGGCTGAGCTGGAAATGGTGACAAAGCACATTTCCATGGCTGCCCAAGGTGGCTTGGGCTTCCTGAGTGTGGCAGCTGGGTTATGACAGGGAGAAGCCAGAGAGCAGGAGATGAAAGAGGCCTACGCGGAGACCGTACAGCTTCCTGGACCCAGGTTGAGCAAGTCTCTGAATGTCTTTTCCATTGCATTTTTTTGGTGAAAGCAGTCACCAAAGCCCAACTAAATTTTAGAGGAGGAATATTAGATCCTACTTCACAAGTAGAAGTGTAGCGAAGACTTTGCAGCCCTTTGAATGTGCTGTAGAGTTATAGGCATGTCTGCAGAACTAGAACAGGTTAAGTGTCTAAGCTCATTCCAAGACTTTTAGTCTCTGCTGATCACTAAGTTTATTCTGTGCCTTGGAACCTTCATTTATAGAATGGGTAGTATCCCATTTCTGAAATTGATGGAACCAAAAATGTTTCTGATTTTGGATTTTTAAAAATGTATGTTAGAATATTTGCATGTATCTTGTGAATAGGGTTTGAATCTAAACCTGAAAATTGTTTGTGTTTCTTATATGCCCTATTGACATAAACAGGAGTTAATTTTATGCAGTATTTTAAGTGTACCTACATTTTGTCTCTGATCTGTCACATAAGGTCAGATGTGAAATTTTACTTGTAGAATCATATTGACACTCAAAAAGTTTTGGACTTTGCACCACTTTGAATGTTCAGACTAGGAAGGCTTCACCTGACATGTAGTACCTGGGTTATAGGATGGTTTGAAAATAAAAAGCAATATGTTAAGAAGTATTTAGTTCAGTTCCTAGCAAATATTATCCATCATTTTTATCTTGGATTAAGTATAATGTTATAAGATGAATACAGTTGCAGCAGCTTTTTCTCATAGCTTACACAGCAGGTAAAATGGTTTCATTGGAGTTTTTTGTTGTTTTTTTGTTTTATCTTGTTTTGTTTTGTTTTGGTTTTGTACCAGGGATCAAATTCACATCCTCACACTTACCAGGCCAGCACTTGAGCTGTCATTTTTGTTTTTTAATTTAAGACTATTAAAGTATGACATGCACTGCTTTTTTTTCTTTTGTTGCTGCTCTGCAGTTCATTTATTTTTATGAACACAGCAAGTACTTTTCCTTTGTTAAGAAAGCATTCCCAAACAGTATTCTAATGAAAAAATATTGATCTCACTTCATCTTTTCACTTTAGCAGCTCACCTGTTTCCTATCCATAGGTGAGAATAGCCAGGATACTCTAGGCACCCTGTCTCTCCCGTACAGAACAAGCAGCCTTCGCAGTAGGGAGCTCTATCTTATAGGCTCTCAGAACATCAGCTGTACTGTCTTATTTTATCTTATTTTATTTTATTTTATTTTATTTTATTTTATAGATAATAAAACCCAACAAAACAAAACAGAATAAATCTAATCAAAACACAGCAGTGAAATTGGTACAGAACATCAAAGCAGGATAATAGGAAAACAACAATGGCTACCATAGTATATCTTGTTATCTTCACAGTAGTTGTCCATTCCATCAGACATAGCAAAATCAGACCAAAACAAAACAGAATAAAACCAATCAAAACAGAATATTGAGTAAACAAAAAAAGAAAAATTAATAACAACAAAAGAAAACAGTGAGGACAATATTAGACTTCAAAGACAAGATAGAAAATAGTTCCCCATATTCGCCACATTGCATACTGTTATCCTCCCTATAAATGCCTAGACTGCCAGCCACAGTCCTGTAAATTCAGCCAAACATTACAAGCCTTCATTGGTTTTTGTACCTCCATTGCCTATCAACTTAGGCTGACCTCCAAACCAGCCAGTGTCTTACGGGGTGATGGGTTTGGTGATTCTCAGCCTGTGCATCAGTAGGCTCACAGGAGGCACTGACTTTTCTCTTCCTGGGCCCCACATGGTCTGCGGAGCTTACCAGAAAGGCTGGCTAGTTGGTTCATTGATCAGCTCTTCCCAATCCTAGAATGGCCAATTCTCGGGAGTCACTATCTGACTTTTCCCTTCCTGAGCCTTGCATGGTCTGCCTTTTTTTTAATTTTTCAATTTAAGAACTGAGCATTCTTTCATTTCTTTCTAGTGATGGACTTCCTTGGATTGTTATATCTTGTCAGTTACACAAATGCTTCTCCCATAGGCCGGGATGTTACTGTCTTGCTTCTTATTGGCAACTGGCATGTCATTCATATATCTTTTTGTCTTCCAGGGAACTCGCATGGGTTTATTATGCAGGCCAGTGGATCTTTTGTACTACTAATTTTGTAGACCATTATTAAAAGAGTGACTTTTCTAAGAAGCAAAATAATTGATGTGCTTTACTAGGCATCATATGTTTAGGATGATTTTTCATAGTAGAAAATGAAAACAGAGGCTTATTTTCCATTGAGAAAGAAATGTTTTGGGAATTATGAACTAGTTTAATTTTTTTTTCTGTTAAATGCAATAGTTTTCAGTCAGTAAATAATTCAGGGTAGTTCCTTTATAAGAAGACTTCCACAGTGTCCTTTTCATGAGTTCTTAAATGGGACATCCCATGAAAATGATCAAGCTATTGGAAATTGCTAGATTTTCATTTTAGCCAAAAGAACTCTGAATAGCAGTTCTACAAACAAAAAAAAATTGGCAGAACAGATTGTAGAAGTTATAACTAAGCTAGAGGACATTTTCTATTTCTAGAATAAAATGCTACTTGTATCCAAGGAGCATTGTTGTTTCAGATTTGAGCTTTCTCTCCAAAGAAGCCTGGAGATTTTTCATCTCAACTACAGAAGAGAATATTTGGTCCTGGGACAACTAAAAGACAGGCTGTTTAGATCAAGTATAAAGAGGATGTAAGCTTCTGAGATTTGGGCACAGTACATTGCACAGGTCACATTGACCTCCAGAGATGGGTAAAACTGTGTCTTCCATAAAAGCTGTTTTCCTTGGACTCTCCATTGACAGAAAATCAGAGCAGGCAGGACTCAGAAGTCCAAAGATGAACTGTCTTACTTTAGAACTGAAAAAACTGAAACAAAAAAATGTGAAGTTATTTATTTGTGTCCCATTTGTGGCACTGTCCACAAATTCAGATTTCAGTACTTTTCCCTTTCCAGGAGACCAGGGAGTGCTCTAGCAGTCCCCACTCCTTGCTTCAATGCCGAGAGTGTATCTTTAGTTGGGTATCTGATATGGTACCAGGCATTAATAAAGGATAAGTGGAGAGACAGACATTGCTGAAATGGAATTGGTACATCAGCTTTAGGGACTAGTTTTCATTTTAGCCAGTTCTTGTATTTGTATTGTATTACATTTTGAACTCTTCTTCTTGCTAATATTGAGCATAACCATAACCTTAGCATATTAGTCCATTTCGTGTTGCTCTAACAGAATATCTGTTTTGTGGTATAAAGAAAAGAGGTTCTTTTCACCTCATAGTTTTGGAAGCTGAAAGTCCAAGATCAGTTGTCCCCATCTGTTTGTCTCTGATGACTTCATGGTGGAAAAAAGTGTGGTGGGGAGATCACATGATGTGCCAAGATGGCCAAACTCACTTTGAGCAACAACGCATTCTCACAGGAACCAATCCAGTCCCACAAGACCTATGTTATTCTTTTGTAAAGACAGATGTGATGTGGTTTAGTCACCTTCCACTCAATGGAAGGCTCTACTACCTCATTGCCACCACACTGGACCCCAAGCTTCCAGCAAATGAACTTATGGAGGAAACAGTCAAATCATATCCAACTGTAGCACTTAAGAAAAACACAGTGCATCAAAGGCTGTTAATCTATCCTCCCTTTAATTAGAGTCTACGCTTTTATTCATTCATTTGCAGATATTCATTCAGCATATTCTCTGTGTCAAGCACTATCATCTGTATCCCTGGAAAAGTAACACAGAAAACCCTTGTCATTATCATGCATACAAAGTGAAAATGTGTTTAATCTAAACTGAATTTAAATATATATATTTCTTGTTACCTGACTTGCCATTTCATTGGCATTATCTTTAACAGAGAGAAATTAAAAATTTTAATAAAGATAAGCTATTAATCTATTCTTTTATGGTCATTGAATTTTTTTAAAAAGTGTTGCTTATTACAAATTGTGCTGCTATAAACATGGGTGCACATATATCACTGTAGCATGTTGTTTTCAATTTTTCTGGGAAAATACCAGGAAGGGGTATAGCTGGATTGAATGAAACTTTCAATTCTAGTTTTTTGAGGACTATCCACACTGATTTCCATAGTGACCATAACAGACTACACTCCCTCTAACAGTGGAGAAGTGTTCCTTTACTTCTAAGATAACAATATGCAATATATTAATTAGTGTTGAGTTCCTATTTTTTGAAATTCTGTATCATTTATACCTTTTTTTCTGTTTTGCCTTTTTAAAATAAAAAAAAACTATAATATTTTTTAAAGGTATTTCTTATTTTTAAAATTAGACAAAAGACATAAACAGGGGCTTTATGAAAGGAGATGTCTAAACATACAAAGACACACATAAAAAGGTACAGCAATGAACCAGTGTGGGTCAGGAGAAGCAGCAACCAGCACCAGGAGAACCAGCAGCCATCCTTACCCCATGCACATACAGCTGCCATCAGGGATGCTTCCTGCTGGTAACCAGTGCAGGCCAGAAGCAGCAGCAGCCAGCCCCACACTCACATGCACACTGGCTGCCATCAAGGAGCTTCCTGCAGGTAGCCATCATGGACTGGGAAATGCAGCAGCCAGCCTTACACCAGCACACCCAATGAACACCATTGGATACCCATAGCAAACACTGACTGGGAGAACCAGCCAGCCACATCTTGGAGAAATTGTAGCCAATGCAGGAAGTGCCTGGAATCCCATGACCTGCTTATCCAGAAGAACTCAGGAAAATGTCAAGATGAAGAAGCAAAAGGCAGTCTCTGGTCTCTAACCTGCGCAGAGAAAGTTGAAGAGATGTAAACATGAAAGAAATTGGAAGTCACACACCTGAAGTTTCTGAAGTGATGGCAACTGAAGTAAAGAAACAACTTCATGAAGCTATAAATGAAATTAAATCAGAAATACTATCTCAGGTAAAAGAAGGAATGAAAAATATAATAAAAGAATTGCTAAGCATATCTAAAGAAGACATAGATTAAAAAAAATAGACGAATGGCTGGAGATCTAGCTCAGTGGCCTAGGCCTCTGCCTGGCAAGTGTGAGGTCATGAGTTCAATCCCTGGTGCCACAAAAAAAAAAAAGAAAAAGAAAAAAGAAAAAAAAATAGAGGAGCATAGGAAAATGAGGGAAACTTTGAGTGAACAATATAAGAAAGATTTAGAATGCATGAAACAGTTTCAAGGAGATATTCAGGAAATTGAAAACTGGCAAAAACTCTTGAAAGAAACTGAAGATAGACTTTCAGACCTTGAAGACAGGATCACATCTAGTGATCATGAAAGGAAAGATCTCTTAAAAATAACAAGGAAGCAGGAGTTAACAATTTAACAGCTGCAAGACAATGCAAAAAAAAATAATGTAACAGTGGTAGGTGTCAGTGAGAAAGCTGGGGTCAACACAAATGACATAAAAAGACTATTTATAGAAGCATTAACAGAAAACATCCCAAGCATGGGAAAAGGACATGACACACAGATAAGTGAGGCATATAGAACTCCAGCTAGCCATAACCAAAATATATCTACACCCAGATATATGATAATCAAGATCCCAGAAATTCAGCACAAAAACAGAATTTTAAGGGTGTTAGACAAAAGAAAAAGATCACCTATGAAGGAAAACCCATCAGAATCACGACAGACTTCTCAACACAAAACATCAAGTCAAGAATAGGTTGAAGTGAGGTTTTTCCAACCCAGATTGATGTATCCTACAAAACTATCTTTCAAAATTAATGGAGAAACAAGATACTTCCATGACAAAGAACAATTGAAGGTATTCATGACCACCAAACCAACCCTACAAAGAATACTAAAGGACATTCTAGAGAGAGATAAAAATGATCATGGTTCCAGGAACAGCAGCAGACTGTGATTATCAACTGGGGCAAGCAATTGAATGAAGGAGAAAAGTAGGGAGCCAGTGGCAGGAAAATAGCAAGGCTAGAGACATGCCAGTAAATGTTGGCCATAACCATTAATGTAGATGGCCTCAATTCACCAATAAAAAGAAACACAGGCAGAGTGGATCAGGAGATAGGATCCATCAATATGCTTTATACCAAGAAACACATTTAACTTGAAAGGAAATTCATAGACTGTAAGTCAGAGAGAAAACAATGCGCCATGTGACAGGGAACCAGAAAAAAGCAGGGATAGCTTGGCCATCAACCGCAGAATGGATAAGAAAGATATGGCATCTCTATACAATGGAAAGCTACTCAGCTATAAAGAAGGATAACCTCAAGGCTCTTGTAGGTAAATGGATACAACTTGAGATCATGCTCATGGGGGAAATGGTTCAGAGTCACATGGGTGAGCATTGTGTTGTCTCCCTAGTATTAAAAAACTGAAGGAATTAGTGGGATCCAAAATGCACAATAGATATTGTGAAAGGGAAAGGGGAGGAAATGTCTAAAAAGGGAAGGTGGTAGCCATTGTTAATTTTCTATTATCTTTTTTGAAACCTTGTATTGTTTTCATTGTTCTGTTTTGTTTGGTATCATTCTGTTTTGTTTTGTTTTATTTTGTTTGATTTTATTATATCTGATGGTATGGACAGCTATTTCAAAGATAACAAGATATATCATGGTAGCCATGTTGATTGCCTATTATCTTGTTTGGAAGCCCTGTATCACATTCACTGCTTTGTTTTGATTGACTCTTCTGTTTTATGTAGTTTGGTTTTATTCTCTTCTTAATTAAAAAAAATGTACAACATTGTTAGTCAGAAACTAATCCAGCCCAACAAGACATACACTGTGCCTTCTCAAGAACAATCCATCATTGTTAGAAGTATAAATTAAAATTACAATTAGATGCACTATGCATCAACCAAAAGAACTAAAATTTAAGAACAACAACCAATAAAACCAAATATTGGTGAGACTGTAAACCAACTAGGATCCTTGCATATTATTGGAAGGAGTTTAAGCCACTTTAGAATAGTAGAGTATCTTAAAATGATATGTTCACTTTTTAAAAACTGTCTGACAGCCGGGCGTGGTGGCTCACACCTGTAATCCCAGAACTCAGGAGGCTGAGACAGGTGGATCATTGTGAGTTTGAGACCAGCCTGGGCTACAAAGTGAGCTCAAGGCCAGCCTGAACAGCATAGTGAGACCCTGTCTCAAAAACATGGGCCGGGGATCTAGCTCAGCGGTCTAAGCACCTGCCTGGCAAGCACAAGGTCGTGAGTTCAATCCCTGGTGCCGCAAAAAAAAAAAAAAAAAAAAAAAAACTGTCTGACAGTGCCTACTAAACCTATAAATATGTTTCTCTTTATCCCAACAATTCTACTTTTAGACAACTACTGCAGAAATAATAAATGTTTATGTTCACCAAAAGATACATAAAGAATGTTTATAACATCATTATTAATGATATAAAAATCTGGAAAAAATCCAAAATGTACATTAAAAAGGTAAATAAATGAGATTCTATTCATACATATAAAACTATAAAACAATGAGAATTAATAAATGCATGCCATGATAAGGTGAATCACAATAGGCTTAATATAGAGTGAAAAAATCAGGGCAGTGAGCCATATAATATGCTTTATTTCATTTATATAAGTTGAAAAGAAGATTAAACAAAGCCAGGGTGCTAGAAATCTAAATAACAAAGTTATCCAAATAACAGTAAAGGTGAATGGAAGTTACCTAAGATGCTAGACATGTTGCAAATCTTAACTTGAGTGATGGATATATGCATATGTAAAATTTTATTAAGCTGTACAATTAAAGTTTATACACCTTACTGTTTGTAAGCTATGTCATAGTAAAAAAGAAAAATAAATGTACACTCATCAGTTTATCAAAGTGAACATATGAATTTACAGTTGCTTCAGGACTATTTTATAGAGACTTGCTGAGTTATTACATATTTCAGTACCTTTTCTGTAAATCATTCACGAGTAAATTGCCAGTTAGTCTCTTTTTTTTTTTTTAAAATAGAAGAAGACAGTTCATTTGAAATGGGAAAACAGGAAGAGAGAGACGACAGGCAGCTTCTGGATGAGTAGGAAGTGTTCGAAAGTAAATTGTTCCATGGCCTTCTTCTGAAACTAAAGCGTGACTCTTTTGTTCTTCTATTAGTCACCCGCCTTGTTTTTATAAACATAAATGCAGGTCTTTAAGCCACCTTACTCATAATGTCAGATTCAAAGGGTCTGGAATGTTTCAGTAATACAATAAAAACCATTGTCAAAAAGTGATACTTGGTAAATGTTTATCCAGAATGTATATTACACCTGAGTGAATATAAAAGGTGCTACAGCAGCTCTAGGAGGGTCTCAGAATTGTGGCATATTTGCGGAACATGCATCCCGTCCTACCACACCAACACAGATTCTAATGCTTCGTTCAAGGAATCACAGGTATTTGTGATTGTAACAGCAAATCACAATTTAGTTTGTGTATGATTCTTACCAATCACATAAAAAGGCTATATTATGTCTTATCTTTAATTATAATTGAATCAACCAGCATCTGAAGATTTCTGCAAATATTTGCAATGACACTTGGGAAAGTTAATATCTCCTGTAGGGTATTGAGAAACAAGATATTATAATCACTTACAGCCTTTTCTCACCTTTTAATGTTCTACAGGTTCAAAGTATATATCTCAGCAGTAAAAATCTAGATTTTGGCTCACAATCTAAAAAAAAATGTGTCCCATCCCACCAACTGACAGTGTTTTAAGCTATTAATAACTTGATCCTTGTATACTTGGTTCTCTGATATTTTTAGAGTCTGCATTGGAGTGCATTAAATTGTTTTTCTTTCTTCTTAAAAAAGTAATTATTGAGACTAGATTCTGCCAACAGCATCTTGCAAAATAAAATAATAGCTTGGAATTGTTTAGAACTACAATATTACTACTTTCGCATTGTTACTGTGAGGAGTATTTTTAGTGGTTTATTTCACGAAAACAGAGCGTTCTATGTAGCCCATCATTACATTAGTTTATGTTTACTGTACTTTCCTTAAAATTGCCCTTGTAGGGGGTACAGAATGCATATTTTCTTTCAACAAGGGAATATAATGCATTGGAAAGTCAAATCAAGAGAAAACCACTTCAGGAAATGATTACAGCCAAAGGTATGAAATTACACCCACTTCACTAATTACTGCTAATCTAATTTTATTTTTAGCTTCTAAGACAACACCCTGAAAACTCAGTACTCCTAGATGACTTGTATAAAGTTATTTTACAATTCCAATGGAAGTAACCTAGTAATAATATCAAAAGCAAGGAGACTCCACCTTTAGGACAAGGGCTTTTAATCTGGATCCCCACTCATCGCATATCACCTCTGCTTCAGGGCATGGTAAATATGTCATCTGTAAACCTAGGCCAAGGACATGTCGTATTTACAGGTCCATATACCAGTCCTGCAGATCTTCCCCCAGAATGTAGCTGGAGCACGACCAGAAGGAATCAAATGCCAAGAAGGGTAGAGACCCACCAGCTCTCTCCACCTCTCCATGGGTCAACTCCCCTATCTGAAGTTTGACCTGAGATTACTGTTGAGTTAATCCTTTGAGGTTTCAGAAACTTCTACTTACCATTTCTAAGACAGGATATAAAAGGTCTAGATCTTTAAAAGATTTTTGTTGAAGAAAACACATTTTTAGATATATTTTCCTGGCCTTCTTGCATTTTTGTACCTTTTCTCTTTAAAGTTATAGTATCTGTCCAACCCTCTTCTAAGCTCCAGATAAATTATTTTGATAATCACTTGAATGTCTCTATCTACAAGCTAAGTAGAAAATATTTTTAAGATGAATTTATCATTCTGGTTAATAGCACCTTCAAAAAATGCAATCACTGTAGCATAACCAATGTTGCATGACCTTCCTATATACCTTTATCTTCTATTTTTTTACTTCACCATAAATTCCTTATGCTTTGGTCTGAAAATCTATCTCCAGTTTTCCAAATTTTTTCCCTGTACCAAGAACAAATTTTCTCCATTTCTGTTCTTCTGTAGTTATTGTTTTCCTACAGCATTCAACTAAAATGCAAATAACTTCTTATGTTTCTCCCTCCCTTCTTAATGTCAAAAGGGCTAGATGCACTTTTTGGGTTCTGATAGGAATGTAAAAAGCCCTACATTTAGCAGTAATAGATGTACTTGCAATTTGTGTGTGTGTGTGTGTGTGTGTGTGTGTGTGCGTGCGCGCGTGTGTGATATAATCTCTCTAGAACTACAATATTCAATGTGGTCACCATTAGCTATATTAGGCTTTTAATTTTAATTTTAATTTTAATTTGTTAGAAAGTAGTCTAACTACTGTGAATAATTATTACACTTTGAACCAGTGAAGAAAGTTCTGCTGGATAGCACAGCTGTAAAGAGTAGCATTGGGGTAGACAGTATGTCTCATATATAAAACAGTGGTTGGTGTATAAGAAGTGGTCAATAAATGACTGTGGATTTGATAATAAAAAATGCATTTTAATAGCAGATAATCACTAAACATTTTTAACAGATGAATTAGACGAACTACTGCAACCTGAAACCCACTTATTTATTACAAAATGCCAACACTGTAATTGGGCCTGAATAAAGTTGAGGTTTTAGTTTAGAAAAAAAAAAACTCATAAATTAAAAGAAAAACACAGTAACAGAACTTTCAATGATACAAACATCCTGTTGCGGCACACATGCCATAGGTTTACCACCACTGAACTAAAGCACTGATAACTTTCAACTCCTGATTTTCAATTTGTTTTTTTAACAGCTTCCATTTTCATCTTTTTCCTTGATTATTAATATTTCTTAATTAGTGTTCCTCCCTTAGTCTAACCCATTTTAATCTACAGCTTAAATTTCTGCTATCTTGACCTTCCTAAATAACATTACTGTACATGATTTACATTTTTTCCTTGCTACAAAGCCTTGCTGTGGAATTTCTGCTTCCAGTCATATTGGGAAGCTAACACTAGATACTCTTTCATCTTGCACAGTTACAAACTGGACAATATTTTAAGAACATCAATTAGCAAAATGTAGAGAGCAGACAGAAGAAGATTCTGATCCTTGAGAGTAGGGAAACAAATGAGGTAATCATCTTTTACTTGAAAGAACTTACCAGATCCAGGTCATGGTGATAAGAGGAAGAACCTAAACAGAGGAAGGCAGCTTGACTGACAAGTCAGAGTAAGAGACCCTTTAAAAACCTGAGAAGCCTTTCGGGAGACGGTGAAACGTCACTCTTCACTTATATGGATGAACTGCTTTGTAAAGTAGCAGTGAAACTACTTTGCATGCATTCTACCCAACCTTACGCATAAGCCCCAGAGGATTAAACTGATTGAAAAACAGCTGTTTACCAAAATAAATTCTCATATCTTTTTTAAAAAGTAAAATTTCAGACACTATATAATTTAAAATTTCTAAATATATGAGGAAGTAGGAAAATGTGACACTTAACAGCAGAAAAACAGAAACAGATACAGAAATATCAGGGATGGGAATAGAAATACTGAAATTATGAAACAAGAACATTAAAACAACCAATATAAATATGTTTATTGATTTAAATTAAAAAAATAAATGAAAGGCTAAGTAAAAGCAATAAAAATTGCCAAATTAGAATTGTAGAGTTGAAATATATAATACTAGCAGTTAAAGATTACTGGATAGACTTAGAAGATAGAACAAAAAAGAGCAATGAACTTGAACACTTATGTTAAAGGGTGCCCAACTGTAGCACAGAGAGAAAAGGTAAGCATGCTTACATGCACACAAAAACACACATGCACACATACACACACACGAACACACAACCACACCCCTGTGGTACAACAGTAAATAGCCTATGATACACTTAACTGTATTCTTAATGGGGATGATTAAAGGCTGTAAATATTTCAAGAAATTATAACTGAAAAATCCCACTATTATGAAGACCATAAATAGATTCTGGATGTTCAAAAACATATCAAGTAAGATAAACATGAAGAAAAACATACCAAGGCATATCAGAATCAAATTTATATAAACCAATGATGATGGGAAATTTATAACAAAATAAGAAAAAAAAGATATATTACATACGGAATTACAAAGATAAGAATTATTGATGTAATCTTGAAAACAATGCAAGTTGGAGAACAATAGGATAATTGTGGCGTTTAGAAAGAAATAATCATTAACCTGAAATTATACCACCAGGGAAAATATTCTTCAAAAGGGAAAGTAAAATACATAGATTCTTCACTTGAAAAAAATCAAGAGAATTCATTGCCAGCAGATTTGCGCTGGAAGAAATGTTAAAGGAAATTCTTTATGCTAAAGGAAAATGAAACCAGATGGAAATTTAAATCAACTGAAAGATATGAAGAAGGCCAGAATTGATAAATATATTGGTAAATATAAAAGAGATTTCTCTCAGTTTAAATTTCTTAAAAAGATTATTACTGCATAAAAATAATGTTTTAGAGATTGTGACACTCAGATATCAACTATATGATTACAATAGCACAAAAGATGAGATGAACATGAAAATATTAAAGCTATCACATCCTCTATGACATTGTACAATATTCTTCAAAGTTAGACTGTGATACGTTAAAGATACATATTGTGAGAAGAAAACTGAAAATAAAATAACATAGCTATACAGATAATATTTAACTAAGCACTAAAAATAATTTTAAAATGATGGACAGTAAAGGAGGTAAAAGCAATACAGAGCAGATTGGGAAAATAGAAACTAGCAGAGTGAAAAATTAAAAACAAAGGTTAGACATTAGGTTTAATATAAATGTTGCAAGCTTTACAATAAAAAGAAATCATCTTAATGAATAATGGAGCAAGGCCAATCTACAAACTACCCATAATGACTATACTTCACAAATAGAAATGTTAAAAGAAAATACAACATATCAAGCAAACACGACTGTTAGAAATGGTACAGGCTAGTATGCTGCAATTCCGAGGTCCAGGCATATCCTTCTAGCCTTTTGACTTGGTAATGTGAAACTTTCTTAGATTTCACCAGTATTTAAAGTTTACCCCAAGGTGTTTCAAGTTAGTTTTCTCTAACAGTGTGACCAAAGTCTAAATAATAAAGATCTTTAGGAATATCAAGTTAAAATACTAAGAAAAAAAGAATTGCTTCTGGTCCAGGTTCATTACATCTAGAGTGAAATATTGAAGAGAACCACTTTCTTGGTTGAGTATGTTTTTATGTCAGTACAGTAAAACTGTATATATTAACATGTAAGTGGTTCAATTTCATTTATAGGCTTTTCCTCCTCTTGGTCATATGGAAGTGTAAAGAGCAATAGAGATCAGAATTAGAAAGGGATGTGTAATGAGCTTTGACAAAAAGTAAACATCTTATGAAAATATCATGCATAATCTTAGAAAACATTTAAATGTGAAGGGAAGTGTGGCATTAAATCCAGAGAGATTCATTATAAACTCAACTTAATTTGGACACTGGAGGACAAATTAGAAGAACAAGTACAAGTATAATAATTTTTTTTAAAAAGGGTGGTTTAGAAAGATTAAGCTGAAAAAAAATGTGCCTGGTAATGAAGCAAGTTTCAAAGTCAATCACAGAAATCTAGTTGAATGCTTATGATTTTTTGCTCACTTTCATAGGGAGGTTTTGTTTTGTTGTTTTTTTGGTACTGGGAATCAACCTCATGACCTTGCACTCATCAGGCAGGTGCTTGTGCTGCTGAGCTAATATCCCCGGCTCCCTCATAGGGAGTTTCTTGATAGGGATTCAGACATCCTCGGTGACTTTGTGATCCTTTTACCAATTGTTGACTGACAAATAGTCACATTCAAATATCAAAGCAGTAATGAATGCTCTATAGCTTCTAGGAGTGCACCACTATTACTGGACTCTAGAAAAATGTATGCCCATAAACTCTGTGTGTACAAACTAACACATATCTTGGCAAAAATTGGAGATCACATATAACTATAAGGAAGAAACATAAATCCAACAACCCTATACTCTACTATAAAGATAACAGTGCCAGCTTACCTCAAAAATTACTAAATTACCTTTGTGAGAACAAGGACAGATAATTTTTTTCCCAATTGGCATGTGTTTATGATACATAATATTTACATTCATTTTGGGAAATATATATATGTACATCAAACATTTTCAGTCCCTCTTCCCTTCTCCCTACCCTCTGTCCTCTACCAGGAGAGACAATTCTTGTTGAAGTCTGAAGTATAACACTGGGTATAGCTTGGTAGTAGAGTGCTGGCCCATGTGCAAGGTCCTGGGTTAGATTCCCAGTACTGCAAAAACTAAAATAAAAATTTTAGAAGTCTAAGTCTTAAAAGGTACTCCAAATGTGTAAGGTCTACTTAGTGCTTACTGTGCGCTCCCTATTCATATGTTAGCCTTAGTTTGGCTCCGTTGAAACAAAGGTAATAGTCACAAAGAGGTAACTCTGGCTTGATCCACAGGAGAGGTCTGGAGGGATGAGTATTTATACCACACCTCTATCAGTCATTGGCTTAAAGCACTCCTGGGGCACTTATGTTCCAGGCACTTCTGTCAAAACAGGCTCTGCAGCCAGCCAGAGAGCAGCAAGCTGTTCAACAGAGTCCCAACTGCTGCCTTCAAGAAGGAGAGCACTTGGGGCTGATGTGCACAAAAGTGGGGAAAGGATTGGAGAATAGGCACGGAGCATCCACTCAGTTCTCTGCTGCTTTCTTTTGGATCTTGTTTATTTTAATTTGTTTTGCTTTTTGTTTACTTAAGTAAGTTGAAATAACATTATAAAATACATCAGAATGTAAGCTTTGCAGGGAAAGAGAGGTTTTTTTCTTTTGTCTCTGATAGTATTCCCAGACCTATGACGATATTCCATGTTAGGTACACCATAAATACTTGTTGAGTGAATCAGACTTTGTGATCTGCTTTTCTCATTTCACTAATTCTGAGAATCTTTACTGAAAATAAAATTCTTATTTTTAAAAATTTCCTTTCTCATTTACATAACCATTTATACTTCATGCAATTTTTTTTCAGTATTATGTTTTTACAAACTTCTTTTTACATAAAATGTTGCTAAATTATAATTATTTCCTTACAAGAGATTCACAAAAATAGGCTTACTGGGTTAAATTATGTGCATGATTTCATAAAATAAGGTTTTCCTTTTTTGCAGATATTTTGACAAGTATAATCAACAATATTCACTCCGGGGTGACCCTGAGCTAAGTCGTTGGCAATAGAAATAGTAGCAGATCATATTTAGTCAATTCTTGCAAAGTAATAAAGTTGTCATAACTTCTGATCAAAAGAGGTCTTGAACTTTCAATCTATGATATATTTGGAACAAATACGACACATGTCTTAATGACCATCAAATGTCAAGACCAAATACCAGGTTGGGCTCTGTCCACAGTCATCGAAGCCACACAGGCCAGCAGCTCAGTGTCCCAGAACTGGTTGTGTGAGCAGCCCGCTGACACCAGGATGCCCAAGGATTTCCTGTGTGAGTACAGACAGGCAGTCTTGCACACTTGAAAATGTCGAAGCCCCATGTCCCTGAAGACAGTGGTGTGATTGGCAGTTTCAGGTCGCCCTGATTATATATTGACTCTGTCCTTTTGATAGCCGCTGCCAAATCCCACTTGCAGGGTTTGCATCCTGCCATCCTCTCCACCAGGTCAGCATGACATTTTTGTTCAAAGGGAGTCATCCCAGCTCTGATTGCTGCATACCACTGGGCTCTGACGGCTTCAGCCCTTTTCTCCATCTATTGGAATCTCCAAGCTGTTCCTATTTCTTTCCCAGTATCTGACTACACTCATTCAACAATACAGACACATTTCTGTGAGTTGCATGTCAGCTATGCCAGCCCCCAAAAGATCAGGAATGCTGTATTAAAAGAAAAAACAAAAACAAAAGGCTATCTATTCTAAGAATGCCTTCTAATTAAAATGCTAGATATTCTAGGTGCCAGTAGCCAAATTAGGCTAGCTATTCTCAATCATTTTCCACTCTCTTTCCTATTTTTCAGAATCTAACAATTTATATTTTGAAGACTTTGAAAATAGAAACTGTCAGATATGATTTTTTTATGCACACATGAGAACATAGCATAGACAGTGTCTGGTATATGAGACGTTCCTTGTAAATACTTTTTGAGTTAGGTGAAAAAGGATTAATTACAGTTTTTAATGTGCTAAAAGAAATTGGATTCTTTTGTGATATGTGGGCAAAACAGCCAGCTGGGTGACTGAAATTTTTGACTTTTCAGAAAGTGCTGGCTTTGTGAAGAGGACTTTGGTCTCAGGTCTGATTCCATCTGCAGCCCTCTAAGCACTATATCAATTGCCCCTTTCAACTAGCCTAGAAAACTTCCATGAAGCTGAGGCCTGTCTAAGCTTTTGGATTGCTTTATGGCATTCTTTCCTTTCTTTGTACAGGTTGTCAGTATATACTTTCTCTAAGCTTAAATAAACTACTTCTTTGCTTATAAGAAGTCATGTACAGTATATTGTGTTTCTCAAGGGTAATATTCATCCTTCTGGATATATTCCCCAAATGAGAGGACTGTCAACATCTGTTTCTGGCAAGCTAAGAAAGAGAAGGGATGTCAGAGCCAGTAACTTGCTTCCTGTGGGAATAATTCCGTGTTTGTACACCTCCTTGACTGTTAATTTATAAACATGCAAACCATATTATTCTCCCCATCAAAAATTCATGCCAGTTTTGAGCAATCATAGGTATAAATAACTTATCACAAATCTAGAATAAAATTCTGAAACTTCCATTAAGTGGAGTGGAGGTCAAGAGAAAATTTAGCAAATGTTTTATTGTCTGCTCTCCATTTAAAAATGTACATTACGTACAAGTAGCCTAAACAGAGAAGACAGAGAAGCAGGTTACAGAATAAGAATAAGAAGCAGAAGAAGCAGAATACAAGAAACAAATCAATTTAGCTTTTCCCCCTCTTCTTAAAATGCAGTCAGAAAACCTAACCAGATGTGGGTGGTAGCTTGTAAGAGTTGTTAGAAAGGGGCCAGAAAGCTAAGTGTGTAAGATGCAGTCTGAGTGTTGAGGGCCAGATAAGTGCTGACTTGTGAGAAAAGCCAAGATTTGAAATCTAGGGCATTAGGCCATAAACATGGGGTTAGCAGGTCTTGGTAGCCAAGAGAAAGCCAAAAGAGAGAACATCAGGAACCTGTCAGGGAAGGGTAGGGCAAGTGGTTTCCTAGAAGTTAAACAACAGAAGAAATGCAGAATTTGGGGACCATAGAAGTTTTTAAAAATCAGTTAAGTAATTTAATTTTAATCAACAAATTAAAATTGTCATTTATTCATTGTATGTTACATAATATCTAGAAATATGCATAAACTGTGCCATGGCAAAAATCAAGCAAATTGTCCTGTAAGTTTTTAATTAAAGCAGCAATGTCAGACTGATCTTAGAATTGTAAATATTTTTCTCTTTTTTTGTAATTAAGTCTACGGATCTCACTGGCCTTTGTTGTCAAAGTGAAAACGAGGCAGCGACAGCCTTCAGTACACATAGAACTAAACTAGATATAGTGGGATGGGGCCAGACCTAGAGGACAGTCTTTTGGAGAAGGTCCCAGCAGCTGGGGAAGCCCAAAGAGATGGCAAAATCTGTGATCCAGGAGCTTTGGCAACAGGTCAAAGCTGGAGGTCCAGGTAGGCAGGTGGTTGGCATGAAGGGCCAGAGGTGAGCAATAGGTAGCTCCCTGGCAGGTAAGCAGAGCCCAGGATGAGGTCATGTTGGCAGAAGCAATTAGTCTCCAGCCAAAAGGAAGAGGGCTCAGATGGCGACTTTTGTCTTTAAAACAATTGGGGCTGGCAGGCAGGAAATCAGGCAAGAAATGAGAGGAAAGACAAGGACCTGATTCTCATAGCCAAATCCTGAAGCTGAGCCTAGACCTTGGGAAAACAAGGTAAATAAATATTCAGGATCAGAAATGAGCCAGAAAAAAAGCAAACTTGTTGTAAAGTCTCAGGGCTGCAGATGTGCGGATTTCTCATAGCCAAAGATTCAGAGGATCTTTTGGTCATAAGAGCTTATGGCTGTGAGGATGGCGAAAAATCTTTGAAAGGACCCCAGGCATACAGCTAGAAATTGCAGGAGGTAGGGAGCTCATTGTTAACTGTAGTTGGGGCCCATATCTTGTAATCTGAGCAACTATTTCAAAGATAACAGTATACAATATAACGACCATTATTAATTCCCTGTGTTCTTGTTCTGAAATTCTATATTGTTTTTATTGCTTTGTTTTGTTTTTACTGTTTTGCTTTCTTTTAATCTCTTTGAAATAAAAAATAAGTTAAAAAAAGAAGTCTTTGCGGTAACTCCTCTATAGATGTGCCGTTTTGCGGGGCCCCAGATATGTGGCACTACATGCAGTTGGGTGATAGGGAATTTAAAGGAACATATGCTTTATGCTTAGGTTCCTAGTAAAGTTTCTGATAGGTCCCCCGCCTGAGACTTGCCCAGTCATAAAGGTGGCAGACTAAATGCTAAATCATAATGGTGTCTAGCTCCTTCTTCCCAGAAACCCCTGTGGTTTCTTCTTCCCAGCTGCCTTTGCCAAACCCCCTGCATGCTACAAATGCTCCAACCTACTTCAGCCACGTCTTGCTGAACAGCCCATGTCAGCAGCCCTGTGCCCTCCCCCATCAGAGTACATTTAAGCTCACACCTAGCCTTTGTCTTCAGAGAATCAGCGCACCTGTGTAATGCATTGGTTCTTTCTGTGCCCATAAATAAACTTTTATGTCTTTCCTCCCTTTTCTCTGTGCCATGTGTATCTTTTTCTAGCTGCCTCAGATTGAGTTAAAAAACTCAATCAATTTGTCACCTTTCTAATTTATGCTGGAGTATGATTGTTTTAAAATATATCATCAAGCAATTTCATATTCCTTCTATCAAGAAAGAGCCTATTTCCTCTTCCCTTGAATATGAGTGGCTTAGAGACATGCCTTTTAGGAATGGAATTCCTAATTAGGAGTGGATTATTTGGATTAAAGAAAAGGCAATATAGACTCCACTAGCTCTTTTCTGGGACTCCTCTTGAAAACTGTCCTCCATCTACAAAGGCCAAGTAACATGGGGTAGTTATGTGCAGTCCACTATGGTCCAGGTTGACAATTAGCATCAACAAGACGTCTTTGAAATGATTCCAGACCCTGCTACTATCTGATTTCTCTCACACGTGATATCCTAGTGAGACTTACCCAGCTAAAGTCCATCCCTAAACTATGAAATAGTGTTGGTAAATAACCATTGCCGTGTATGACACTTTGGGTACCTCATTACATAGCAGTAGATAGCACAAAGGATTTTGGTACCTGGAAGTAGGGTGCTAGTGCAACATTAAACATACAGAATTGGCTTTGGGACTGATCTGCAGGCAGATGCTGCAAGAGCCTGTAGGAAGCTGTTGGGAGGGGAGTTAAAACACAGTGAGAAGGGCTGGGGATTTAGCTCAGCAGCCTAAGCGCCTGCCTGGCAAGCGCGAGGTTATGAGTTTGATCCCCCGTGCTGCAAAAAAAAAAAAAAAAAAAAAGTGAGAAGGCTATAGGAAGCTAAAGGAAAGAAACTTGATGCATAATGGCAGCAAATCAGCTACACTGTTGATGCAGTGATGTGAAAAATAAAAATGTATCCAATGAGCTGCATGATTTCAGTAAAAAAAGTTTCCAAGCAGAAGGCTGTTCTGGCTGCCTATAATAAAATGTGGAGGAGATAAGTTAACAAATACCAAAACAAAAGAAGAAACAAACAAAAATAGCTACTGTTAAATACAATACAAATGACATGTTACTTCCTGGGTTCAAAAATAAAACTATTTTCTCATTTCCAGCCTCTCTAGGTGGTAAGCAATTTTTTCTTGCCATTTTTTAAATCATAAGGCAATAATATTAGATCTTTTCTAATTGAGTATCCTGATAGCTGTTGTCACGGCTGATACATTGTTTAGAAGCTTAACTAAGTAACTCAGCAGCTCTACATCCTGGGGTGTAGAGGGCATACCCTAGGGAAACTGTTTATGCCCTAGGATGTTTTGATGGTTGATTGATTGTGTCAGCCTGAGAAGTTTAGAAGTATAACTAAGTGACTCAGCAGGGGCCAGGGTCCTCACTTTGTAAACATCCTGAGCCTGGGCAAGAGGAGGGTACAGAGATGGTATGAGTACCTGCTTACAATATAAGGGAGGAAAAGAAGCTTGCTCTCCCCACTCTTTGCTCTTGTTGCTTTTCGTTGTCTTCCACTGCCATGAACAGTTGCCCCTCTGACGTGTGACCCTGCTTTGGAGCCAGCTGATTATGGACTGAAACCTCTACAAACTGTGAGCTAAATACACTTTTCCTTCCTTAATTTTAGGTGTTGAGTATTTTGTCTCAGCAACAAGAGAAAAGTAACCAAGACAGCTGATTTTTCTTGTGATTTCAACTTTGAATTGTTTTGGGATGCTTTTTAAAAACATTTCAAATATTTGGAGATTTTGCAACTATTGCTGCTATTGAGTTCTAGTTTAATTCTGTTGTGGCCATTGAACATACCTTTAAATGTCTTAATGTCAATTTTAGGGAATAGTACACATGGACTTGAAAATAATTGCATGCTGCTAATGTTGGGTGGACTATTCTATAAACATAAATTGATCTGGGTAGTTTAAAGTGTTACTCAAACACTATTATCATGATTGGTATCTGTGTAACCATGTACTGAGGGAAAAATTTTGAAATCATCAACTATAATCTTGGACTTTATTATTTTTCTTTTTAGCCTATTGATTTTATTTTCTTATATGCTTAGCCTCTGTTATTTGGTGAATAAATATGTAGAATAGCTTTGTCCTCTTAATGAAGGTAGAGTATTTAATTATTAAAATGTAACTTGCTTAATAATATCCCTTGATAAAAATATATCATCTTGTATTTCCTTTCTATTTTTAACATCTGTTCATCATCCTTCTTCTCCTGTTTTTTCTTTTCTCAGACTTTTTTCCCTGAAAATTCTGTTAGTTTTTAATCTATCTCACATATTTTTTTCTTCAATATTAAAGGATAGTTTAAAGGACATAATTCTGAGTGATATGTTGTTTGTCATTCCTATGTGCATGTTTCTGCCTCTTAAAACACTTTTTATTGTTTTCTAGCTTTTGTTACTTTTTAAAGACAATTTAGTTGTAATTTGTGGTTATTGCCAACCAAGTAACTTTTCTTTCCCTTTGTTTTCTTCAATTTTTTTTAATGTTCGAATTTTAGTAATTTGCCGACATGTGTATGTGAATGTTTTCTTTTGTATTTTTCTGCTTTTGTTCTCTGAGATTCTAGGATCTCTGATTTGTTATCTTTAATCTTGGAAACTCTTGACCATTATCTCTTTACATATTTTTTTTCTACCCCAGTCCTTGTCTTTTTATATATGGCACTTCAATCCCATGAGAGTTAAACTATTTGCTATTTCCCACAGATCTTGGATGGTCTAGAGGGAATTTTTTTCCTTTTCATTATTTTTTCATTATATTTCAGTGTAGATAATTTCTTTTAACCTAATTTTAGCCTAATGATTCTTTTCTTTGTTGTGTCAGTGTACTAGTCTGATTGATGGAGCTTTTTATCTCTGATATTGTATTTTTCTTCCTAGCATGTCCATTTGTGTTTTTTTTTAAAGTTTCCATCTTTCTACAGAAATCTCTCATCTTATAACATATTTTCCATTTTTCTACTATATACTTTAACATAGCAAGTACAGAAAAAAGGGAAAGAAATATGATATTCAAGCTAAGAATATCTATAGGTTAATTGTAGTAGAGTTTGAGATTCAAATAAGGCACAAATATCATAAATACGTGCAAAAACAGAAAGCATTAAGCATCATTAGATTAAAAATCCAAAAGGTAAATTCAGGAAATCTGACATGAAAATGATTGAATTTCTGAAAAAAGAGTCAGTAATTAATAAAAATTTTAAAATTATCCAAAACAGATGAAAAACATTCACAGAAAAGATTTTTTTATACTCTGAGTAGAAAATGCAATACCAGAAATGAAAAGTTGAGTATCTAAAAATATATTCTATTGAAAATTTCTGTGAAATTAAATACTCAGAGAAAATTGTTATAAGCTTCTGTACAAAATGAAAAATTACTTACATGAGGAAAAAATATCACACTAACATTATACTTTGCATCTGAATTACTGACTATTAGAAGATGGTAAAATTGAGGACATACGGGTAAGAGAGGAATGCAACCCAACAATACTACATTCACACCCAACTGCATCCGCTTTTTGAGTTAAGTATGACACATTTACCTACGGAAAGTTTTAGAGTTAAAGTACTACCAGTAGTTAATGTTTTGATATTTGTTTATAAGATCCAGTAACCAAAAGAGGGAAATGTATTTCTCTCAGATAACATTCCAGAGGAGAGTGATTAAAGGTATTCTGTGTGCTAACCTAACTATCTACGTGGCATGTTCAAAATATATGGTGAATGCTTAAATTTTTTAAAGAAGTATTACAGCAAAAGACACATTCCCATTAACCTCCCTCAAAATACTCTTGCTCACTTCAAATACCCATATCTCATCATTCTTTCCAGTTTCTGAAGCTGCTCTGAAAGTTCTCTTTCATGAGTGTCTTTATGAGATGTGATCAAAAACACAATGAATGCTACTACTGAGTGTCATCCAGCTCACAAAGTCATTGTGATTTATCTATCTTACTCATCAGATCTGGCACCATGTGATTCTCA